>JAJOOD010001491.1:0-65866 GCA_029582525.1 Solanum tacnaense
AAGTTCATGTATGAACAAAAGAAAAACAGAGCATAAGACAATACACACTACATTAAATCAACATCCAACCCCATAATTGCACCCCTAGATCTTGGGGTTTTAGCCACCCATCCCAAAAAGCAAAGAAATTATACCTTTCATGAAAGTAGCCATGGGTAACATGAAATCAAGCAATTATAAGCAAACTCATTTTGAATTCAACTTCAATTAGTTAATTTCAAGAACAAAGTTGAAACCCAAAAACTAGAAAGTGTTCTTTACAAGGTAAAGTGTTTTTCTCTTCACTTGTTCATACACCCAAAAAATCATGTTACTCATCTCTTATTTTTGGGCTATTTATAGTTTCCCAAAATTTGGCCCAAAACTGAATACCCATTTAGCGACGTTATTAGGGCTCGCTGAGCTCATTCGGTGAGTCACCAATCATGCTTCAACTTGCCTTTTCTTACTCTAGGCTTCAGGTGTTTGAACCTCAGTCAGCGAGCTTGTTTGAGTTTACTTTTCACATTTGGCGTATCACCGAGTCATACCTTAGTTCGCCTTTTAAACCTTCAATTTTTCTCCTTGTACGGTCACGTTCGGCAATGATCAACGAGGTAGCCCTTCTCATTTGGTGAGTCACCTTTTTCTTTTGGAATCCACCTACATCGCTCAACAAATACAAGTGTTGTGCACTGTAAATTTAGGCAAGGTCATACTCGTTAGGCGATTTGCCTTTCTTATTTCATGATCATCAGAGTGTATTTTACACTTATTCTTAGTGATAATTCTCAACTACACTTCATTCAATTCTAAGTGTAGGCGGTCGCTAACAAGTATAAACCCAACTAAGAGTTGGGGTCGATCCCATAGAGAGTGATATGGTATAGAATTCAATTAGGAAGTAAAAACGTGTCCTAATCGTTTGTAGAAGTAAAGGTTTCGTACCATGAAATTAAATAACGAAGTTTCAATGATTAGTATCGAATGGGGGGGGGGGGAATTAGTAACCAATTCGTGAAAAAGAATACTTAACATGGGAAGTAAAAAATTAGAGATCAGACCTTAGGAATGTGATCAGTCGAATGCTAATTTCGTGTAATGGATAATTACTAGTTGCTTAAAGTTGTTGAGTCTCAATGGGTAGACTAGGTTTTGAATACAATAGCCATCTCTCGATCAACTATTATGTTCCAAACGAGTTCTCTCAAACCTCAACAAGCTTATCATTACTAAACAACCCAATTCCTTAATTAACCCACTCTTTCAAGCTGAGTTTGTAAAGACGCAATCAAACCCACTTTTTCAAGCTAGATTTTAAAAATGCAATCAATACAACTATCAATAAATCATTTTACTCTAATACCTCTTTCTCAAGCAAGCATAGAGAACTAAGCTATAACTGAATTTGCAACTTCAATTCATCAATTAAAACATGAACAAATAATTGAACCCACTTCAAAACAACATTAAAATCAGCAATTAATAACACACATTAGCTAATTAATGCATTCAACTACATGATCACACCCCTAAGGTAAGGGGTTTTAGCTAAACATATCAGAAAGCAAGAAATTGTTACCAATAAAGTTTTCATTTGAATCGCTAATGATCTACAGTACCCAAATGTTGAAATTGAAGCTAAAATCTTACAATCTCCAAATATAAATCTCAAACTTCTCTAAGAATATTAAACAATGTGTACAATGTAAAAACTAAAAAAAAACCAGGAATACACACACTATAGGAATTCTAAAAAACTGTTCAAAATGCTTTTAGACGTTCCCAAAATCTCAGTATGGAGTCCACACGGCGAGATCAGCCGTGATCGCCGATCAACTCGGTGATCCACCGAATTGTGCTTCTTCTTGCCTTTTGACTTGGCTATTACATCAAATTGTTCTGGAAGTTTAGGCGAGCAAGAACGCGATCACCGATCCATTCAGTGAGTCACTGAGTTGTCTTTTTGCTCGCCAAGTTGGTGCGGGACATGAATCACTTTGCTGGAACTTTAGGCGAGCTGGAGGCTCACTCGGCGAGTCGCTGAGTAGATTTTGCGCGCTCCAACTTTTCTTTTCTTTAGCTTTTCCAACTTTTTTGCTCCTTTTCACATAGTAATGTCCTTGCCTTGCCCCGAAGCCTTCATTGCCGCATATTAACACATTGACATCAGTTATGAGCAAAAAAATGGGCATTGAGGGCACTAAATCATTGAATAATTAGCCCTGAATGAGTCAAAATTCTTGACTCATCCATACCCCTAACTTATACTTTTGCTTGTCCTCAAGTACTATACAAGATCAATCAGGTCAACAGGGATGTCTACAAAAAGTGCTCCTTGAGACTCGACATGAATGCACATAAGGTTCAATCTACACATGCAATGTTCAATTGTGGACTAAAAGTTTCAAACCATGACTAGGTATCATCAATTCTAGTTCAAGTTCACAATGCTCACTTCAAATACAAATTCATACTCAACAAGAGTATTCGAACGCCCTCACAACAAGAATGATTCCTTGCTCTCATAAGCCAGTCAAATAATACAATCTAAGGAATCAAGATCAACTCTCATACTCTCAAAGAGAAAAAACATGCACACTTTTACACCTGCCCATATTTTCCAACCAACACATCACTTGGCTCATGCAAGATCAAAAGGTCTTTCAAGGCTTGTAATTTGGTTGAGGGTACAAGTATAATCATTTTTGATTAGTGACTTCTACCTTCATGAAGCATGGCTCAAAGTTCACTTTGCCTCCTTTTCTTTCATTTATTTTCATCTTCACAGCTCATCCTTGGCTAGTTAAAGCACACAAAATTTTGTTATAGCTCATCAGGTACCCCTTTTATTCCCACAACAATTTTATCATTTCCTTTCCTCTTTTCACCTTTTTTTTATATGGAGGAGTTCCATTTTTTTCTTCAACATAAGTTCCCAAGGATGAATTTCACAAACTTTTATCCAATTCTAAGTTTAGGCGGTCGGTAACAAGTATAAACCCTACTAAGAGTTGGGGTCGATCTCATGGGGAGTGATACCGTAGAGAATTCAATTAGGAAGTAAAAACATGTCCTAATTGTTTTTAGAAGTAAAGGTTTCATAACATGATATAAAATCACGAAGTTTCAACCATTAATATCAAATGGGGGGGGGGGGGATTAGTAACCAATTTGTGACAAAGAATACTTAACACAGGAAGTAAACAATTAGAGATCAGACCTTAGGAATGTGATCAGTCGAATGCTAATTTCGTGTAATGGATAATTACTAGTTGCTTAAAGTTGTTGAGTCTCAATAGGTAGACTAGGTTTTGAATACAATAGCCATCTCTCGATCAACTATTATGTTCCAAACGAGTTCTCTCAAACCTTAACAAGCTTATCATTACTAAACAACCCAATTCCTTAATTAACCCACTCTTTCAAGCTGAGTTTGTAAAGACGCAATCAAACCCACTTTTTCAAGCTAGATTTTAAAAATGCAATCAATACAACTATCAATAAATCATTCTACTCTAATACCTCTTTCTCAAGCAAGCATAGAGAGCTAAGCTAGAACTGAATTTGCAACTTCAATTCATCAATTAAAACATGAACAAATAATTGAACCCACTTAAAAAAAAACATTAAAATTAGTAATTAATAACACCCATTAGCTAATTAATGCATACGACTACATGATCACACCCCTAAGGTTAGGGTATTTTAGCTAAACATAGCGGAAAGCAAGAAATCATTACCAATAAAGTTTTCCAACTGAATTGGTAATGATATGCAATACCCAAATGTTGAAATTGAAGCTAAAATCTTACAATCTCCAAATCTAAATCCCAAACTTCTCTAAGAATGTTAAACAATGTGTACAATGTGAAAACTCTCAAAAAACCAGGAATACACACTATAGGAACTCTAAAAAACAATTCAAAAATGAATTTACACATTCCAAAAATATCAATACGGAGTCCACTCATCGAGATTAGTCGTGATCACCAATCACCTCGGTGATCCAACAAATTCTTCTTCTTCTCACCTTTTAATTTGACTCATATAACAAATTATTTTGGAAGTTTAGGTGAGTAAGATCGCGATTGTTGATCCATTCGGCGAGTCGTCGAGTTGTACTTTTGCTCATGAAGTCTGTATGGAACATTGATCCATTCGATGGAACTTTAGGAAAGCTGGAGGCTCACTGGTGAGTCGCTACGTAGTTTTTGCGAGCTCCTACTTTTCTTTTCTTCAGCTTTTCCAACTTTTTTGGTCCTTTTCACATTGTAATGTCTTTGTCTTGCCCTGAAGCCTTCATTCATGCATATTAACACATTAACATCAGTTATGAGCACAAAATGGACATTGAAGACCCTAAATCATTGAATAATAAGCCTTGAATGAGTCAAAATTCCTAGCTCATCACTTACATATTCGGTCATTCTTTCGAACATTCATCCTTGCCTTGTCCTTTAGCCGTCATAGCTAGAAATCATCAAAATATCATTAGAATAGGTAATAATTAGGCATTGCGACACTAATTGTGAGCTAAATCAGCCTCAAATGAATGCAAATTTACCACTCATCATTGATTTAGAACACCCCTTTGTGTAGTTCCTGAGGCTTCCTAGCTAATTCTGAGGTGCTTTGTTGATTTTGACTAAAATTAAAGTTTGGATGTGGGATCCAATTTTTTTCAAAACGACCTTAGTTGGAAGTTTTGATTGCTCTGTTGAGTCAGAAATGTAGAATTTGATTGGGTTGAATATATCCTTTTTTGGCACGGGGTTCCAAATGAATTCCAAGCACCCCGTAAAAGATTTGGAGTTAGCAAAAACCTATTGATATGCATCAGTTTGTGCAGTCCATTTTTTGCCTTCACATTTGCATGCAGTGGGCTGCATTCATAAAAACTAGTTAACATAGTCATTATGTTTTTGGGGCCCATGTCGTGTTCTCGATGGGTTGGATTCCTAACCCTCCGCAATCACGGGGCCCATACCGCATTCGCAAGGACCATGTCGCATTCACGTGCCCCATACCGCATTTGCGGGGCCCATGCCACATTTGCGATGTGTTGGGTTCCTAATCCTCTGCGATCACAGGTGCCTTGCCACATTTCCGGACCCCCGTTTTCCCTTTCCTTTGCATTCGCGTGCTCCTCACTATCTTCATGAAAGGTTGTCTAGACAACCTCCGCATTCGCAGGCTACTGTGGTTGTGGTCATGATGAAGGATTTTGGTCAGTCTTTTTAAATAAATACAGACTTTATTAGAAACCATTCTTAAACTTAAGAACTTGATATCTCCTTCATTTTGAGTTCATTTTTAATGATTAAAAGTCTATCGTGTTTGGTAAGTGTGGGGCAACATGGTGGTATGATTGGGCAGTGTTCGAGACGCATCACTTATGGTATTTTCTCGCTGCAATGAACTTCCTTGATCTCTTTATTGTTCTTCAATTATGAATTTATGCATGTTGTTGGTTTCCACTAAGCTCCGAATTGTGTTCCATGTTTTAACACAAAATTAGAGAGCTGTTTAAGACCTTTTGATGGAGTCATTTACAAAATTTCTGATGTGGGTCTCACGATTCCCATTTTACTCCAATTTGGGTCTGTCTTTTTTGTTTGAGTAAATTTAGTGCCTAAATGACCATATTAACATTGAGATTCTATTTTTGATAGCATGGCAATGTTTGGAGGTTGTATGGAAAGGCTATGGCTTCCCATTCCTTAGATTGAGGTCAAATATGTAAATTGATGTAGAATTTAGTGAATTCGAGGTGAGTACCTAGTTGATCATTCTACTTTTATTAGAAACCATGTTTTAGGCTTATATTGGGATTATCGGGAGTAGAAGTATGTTACTTGCATTATGTGATCATCCTTACCTTGTGGTTGGCCTTATTTGTTGTTACTTGTTGAATATTTGACCATGTTTGGCCTTAGTCTAGGATTAGACTAGTGCTTTCCATAGACTTGTGAATTTTGGTGATGTTTGGCCTTATTTCTATTCTGATGTCGTTTCAGATGATTTAGCTCCCCCTAGACTGGAGTAGCTAACATGGATTTGATAGTGTGAGTCTTAGATTAGGCGTTAAGTCAGCTTTGATGACCTTCTATCCACTTTCCCTCTTTATATGGCCACGTGAGACATGTTTGAGATTTTGGGCTTTTCTTGGTGATTGTGGACTGGAGTTGGTTCGAGCTTTAGGTATTTTTCTAATTTTGAGAGTGGACATCGCTCCACGGTGATTATGTGATAAAGAGATGATGTGAGATCCTTCGACATTCATTATACTCACAAATTCAAGGTTTGGTCATGATTTCCTTATCCTCTACGAAGTTGATATTTATTGGCTTTAGCCTATTGTCCTTTGGAGACCATCCTTGGTTTGAGGTTCAGGCTCTAAACTTCTTAGCATTGGATGGCTCTTATTGGTTGCTTGGGAGGCTATCTGCGGTTCGAGGTATAGGCTATCCTTCTCTGGCTCTGGACTCACCATGACTTGTGCTTAGTAGATTTAGTTATTTTGTGTACCTATTGGGCTTATGGGGTATGTTCTGGGTTTTACTTAAACTTGTGCACAAGTGTACCTTCTATGTTTTTAGAGCTCCAGTTAGGTTTAGTTAGATGCAGTTAGTTCTTTTCTATCTTAGTACACTCATGTTCATTTTTTTTGAATTCCAATTTTACTTTTATTATGTCTAGATTCTATCATTTCATATTATTTTTACTTTTCCTGCTCAGTCGGCCTTTGATTCCTTCACGACCCAGGAGTACACACGTAACATGACATACAAGACCCCGAGATGCCTCATATAAGACACTTAGCTTTCATAGTCAAGATAACAGAAAATTGGTAAATTTTAAAGCATTTTCAACAATATGTTAGTCCTTAAACAAAGCGGAAGTCTATTACACTTGTCTCAAAAACCATTTAATACAATAGAATCTTGGGACACAGCCCATACAAATATGTTCAAAGCTTAACATCAAAAGAACATAAGGAAATGGTGGTGAAATCCTCGAATGCTACGAGGACTCACCAATCATCAATCTTGCCTCTACTAGAGATCCTAGCCACGGGAATGAGAGTTAGGACGTCGAGCCCTACATCTGGATAAGAAATGTAGGCAAGAGTATGCATTAGTACAAGAATGTACTATATCTGATAGCTTGCATAAACATCAACATAAACATAAGAGTTAGACAACATAAGTCTTAAAGCACAATCAATGAATATAATAGATCATATCAACATAAAATAAATACTTCTTGAAGAAACCTCAAAGCATACTTTGCCAAGACATGGGTAATCCTCAACTAGTTTAACTCATCGTAGATGGCAATCCAAGCTCATCACCTATCATAGCATGTTTAGCTTATCTTTTATAGACGTGGGGAATCATCTCCTTGCCATCCTATAAAGGCTCATGGGTAGTCGCCTCTTGACTTACATATATGGTCATGGGTATTCGCCTCCATGTCCATCTTATGGGATCATGTGTACTCGCCTCCATGCCCAACATCATATGATACGGGTACTCGCCTCTACGTCATTTCATAAGGAATCATAGGTACTCGCCTCCATGTCCTTTCATTATTAGACACGAGTACTCGCCTCCACATCTTTCACTAATGGGTCATGGGTACTCGCCTCCATGCCCAACATCATAATAGGAATGGGGGGAGTCGCCTCTTGTTCAATTCTAAGGAATATGGGAAATCGCTTCATATCCTTCTCATTTAGAGGTCAAGGGTAATCACCTCTAGCCACATCACTTTCTTAGTATTTCAGTCTAGATTCATATTAGGTGAGCAATCCTTTAAACCTAGAATCATTCAATTGGATCTAGAGAGAGAAATATTTGAAAGGAAGAACTTGGGATTTATTTTGAGTTTTGGAAATAATGACTTGAATGGGTGAGTTTTGGGGTTAAATATCTTATATAGGGATCCTAGGTTGGATAAAAAGACATAGTATTAATTCAATTAAAACCGAAAAAAACCTAAAAACCCCTAAACTAAATCCTGCAGACTCACCTTCATGAGTGGCTCCACGAGCCGTTAAGGCTTCCACGAGTTGTGGTGGCAGTTGTGGTCCTTGACCAATGGCTTGGATCGCCACCACTTAACCTCTTTAAGCCAAGCTCTAGACCACGATCACTCCCACGACTTGTAGTGGCCTTCATGAGCCGTTTAGTGGCTCGTGGGAAGGGCTAACATTTTAGGCAGTTTTGGGAGCTCACTGCCTCACCTCCACGGGAATCACCACGAGTTGTGGTGCCCACCACGAACCATCATGGTGCTCGTGGGAGGTGAGACTTCCTTGGCTTGCTACTGCCCAAGCTCTACGACCACCAAAAAGAGCCATGTTGCCCTTTACGACCCGTGTGGGCCTTTGTGGAGGGTGCCAAGGCACAATTCTCTAGCTCTTGACTTAGAACTTAGCCCCTAGCTTACTAGATTCTGAGGTGTTACATTATCTCCCCCTTGGGAACATTCGTCCTCAAATGGAATTCTAGACAGCTCTTGAAAGTAATGACTCAATACTAGCAGCCCACCATGCATGCAATCTCTTCTAAAAGAACATATCAAGGAGGAAACATCGACTCCAACCTAAACATACTCAATGCACCATAAGTAAGGTAGGAACTAGAAATAGCAACCCAATCTGCATGAAATTTAAAGATTTCTCATTTTCAAGGAGGAACTACCATCGCCAAGCTAAAAGCATGCTCAATACAATCTCATGGAGCCTATATGCAATCTATACTCAAAAGCATATATCCATGGAGGAAATATCAACTCCAAGCTAAAGGCATGTTTAACAATTCATCTCATGAAATCTATAGGCACTCAATGCACAACAATATGAGGAAAATCAATCATATAAACTCATTTTCTCTCAAAACATAAGTTTTTCATGAACATCCATAAATTAAGGAAATCATGGGAATATCTAAACACATGATACCAAAACAAGAGTAAATTATAAGGAACTCACTACCTCAAGCTAGAGTAGGAGTAGAAGGAAAAGATGAGGATATCAGGACAACATATCTGCCTCGGCCTCCCAAGTAGCACCCTCAATTAAATGATTCCTCCACAATACTTTCACGGAAACAACTTCTGTGTTTCTTAACTTCTTAACTTGCTTGTCTAAAATCTCAACCGAAAATTCCTTGTAAGAAAGATTTTCATCAAATCCCAAACCTTCTAAGGGGACTATAGATGTTGGATCTCCAACACGCTTTTTCAACATAGAGACATGGAAAACCGGGTGCACCAATGCCAAATCATTAGGAAACTCTAACTCATAAGCAACCTTACCAACATGTCTCAAAATCTGATACGGGCCTACATATCGGGGACTAATTTTCCCTTTCTTACTAAAGCTCATTGCACCCTTCATGGGTGAGATTTCAAGTAAACCCAACCATGAATATCAAACTCAAGATATCTTCTTCTAACATCAGCATATGACTTTTGTCGACTTTGGGTTGTTCTAAACCTCTCTCTATTAAGTCGGACCTTTTCCATAACCTCATGAATTAACTCGGGTTCTATCAAGGAAACTTCATCCACCTCAAACCGACCTATAGGAGATCTAGACCTCCTACCATAGAGAGCCTCAAATTGAGCCATACCAATACTTGAATGGTAACTATTATTATAAGAAAACTCAATCGTTTGCTAGTGATCATCCCAATTTCCCTTGAAATTGATGACACATGCTCTGAACATGTTTTCTAAAGTTTGGATAGTTTGCTCCACTTGCCCATCAGTTTGTGGATGAAAAGTTGTGCTAGGCTTAACTTTAGTGCCAATACCCTTTTGGAAAGACTTCTAAAATTGAGAAGTAAACTGAGTACCTCTATCAGAGATAATGGATAAGGGCACTTCATGCAACCTTACCATTTCTCTCAAATATAGCTTAGCATAGTCTTCCACCGAATAAGAAACTTTGATCGGAATAAAATGAACTAATTTCGTTATTCGGTCTACTATAACCCAAATTGAATCATATTATCATCGAGTTCGAGGCAACCCTATTATGAAGTCCATATTCAAATCTTCCCACGTCCAAGTAGGAATACTAATGTATTGGGATAAACCTCCTGATTTCTGATGCTCAACTTTTAATTGTTGGCAATTTGGACACTTAGCCACAAATCCTGCAGTATCCTTCTTCATCACATTCCATCAATAGATCTCTCGCAAGTCACGGTACATCTTGGTGGCTCCCGGGTGAGAGGAATACCAAGAACTATGGGCTTTTGACGAGATCTATTCCCTCAAGTCATCGACATTGGAATACACAAACAACTTTGATATCTAAGTACACCATCTCCCCCTTGGGAGAAAGCCTCAACAGACTTTCTAAGTACCGTTTCTTTCAATTCTACTAAGGTCGGATCAAGACATTGCTTAGCTTTCACATCCGTCACAAAAGACAATTCTGACCCATTATGAACCACAACACCACCCTTGGTGGAGTCCATCAACCGAACACCCAATCGGGCCAATCTATGTATATCTCATACCAATTCATTCTTATATTCTTCAATATGGCCAACACTACCCATTGATAATAGGTTAAGAGCATCTGTTACTACATTCGCCTTACCGTGGTGATATAGAACACTCATATCATAATCCTTAAGTAATTCCAGCCACCTACTTTGACATAGATTCAGAGCCTTCTGATTAAACACATATTGCAGGCTGTTGTGGTCGGTGAACACATCTGCATGAACACCATACAAATAATGTCTCTAAATCTTTAAAAGGAAAAAACCACCCCCGCTAATTCAAAATCATGGGTAGGATAATTCTTCCCATGGATCTTAAGTTGCCTTGAAGCATAGACAATAACTTTATCATTTTGCATAAGCACACATCCTAACCCGATTTGTGAGGCATCACATTAAATAACAAAACCATCCGTACCTTCCGATAAAGTCAAAATCGGAGTAAAAGTAAGTCTACCTTTCAATTCTTGAAAACTATTTTCACATAATTCAGACCATATGAACTCTTTTGAGTTAAAGTTGTCAATGGAGAGGCAATGGAAGAAAACCCCTCAACAAACCTACTGTAATAACCAGCTAAACCCAAGAAACTTCGAATATCCCAAGGAGTCAGAGGTCTAGGCCAACTCTTGACCACTTCCGTCTTCTTAGGATCTATCTCAATACCATTACTAGAAATAATATGACTAAGAAAAGCTACAGACCTTAGCCAAAATTCACATTTGCTAAACTTTGCAAAGAGTTGTTGGTCCTTGAGAAATTCCAACACAATCCTCAAATGATTGAATTGATCATCCTCACTTCTTGAATAAATCAATATATATCATCAATGAACACAATTACAAACATATCAAGGTATTGTCTAAACACCCTATTCATCAAATCCATAAATACCGCCAATGCATTAGTCAAACCAAATGACATCACCAAAAACTCATAATGACTATACCGGGTTCTAAAAGCCATTTTTGGAATATTTTCATCTTTCACCCTAAATTGATGATAACCCAACCTAAGGTCAATCTTGGAGAAGTAACTCGCTCCTTGGAGTTAGTCAAACAAATCATTTGTTCGTGGAAGAGGATACTTATTCTTAATTGTCACTTTATTCAATTGTCGGTAGTCAATACACATTCAGAGTGAACCATTTTTCTTCTTAACAAACAAAACTGGAGCACCCCATGGAGAGATACTCGATCAGATGAAACCCTCATCCAACAAATCTTTCAATTGCTCTTTTGATTCCTTAAGTTCTAATAGAGCCATTGGGTAAGGAGGAAGAGAAATTGGTTGTGTATTAGGAAGAAGGTCAATACAATAATCTATTTCCCTTTTTGGAGGAATACCGGGTAAATCATCTGGGAACACGTCCTGATACACATTAACAACAGAGATTGACTTAATAGTAGGGGTTTCAGAATCCATAACTATCACCCTAACTAGATGGTTCATACAACCCTTAGAAATCATCCTTCTAGCTTTAAGACAGGAGATAAATTGACTCTTAGGCATAGAATTTCCCCATTTCCAGTCTAGGATAGCTTCATTCAGGAACTGAAACTTGACTACACTGATTCTACAATCAATAGAAGCATAACAAGAGTGCAACCAATCCATACCAAGGATAACATCAAAATCTAGCATATCAAGCTCTACCAAATAAACAAAGTAACTCCATGGGATAAGGAAATGGGACACTTTCTATAGAACCTCTTAGCCACAATAGAAACACCAACAGCAGTAGAGACAGAAAAAGGATCTAACAACACATCAGGTAGCATATCAAACCTCATAAACACATATGGCATCACAAAAGACAAGGTAGAACTGACATCAAGTAAAGCATAAACATAAAGTTTAAAGAGTTTCAACATATTGGTAACAACTTTGGGAGAACCCTCTTGTTCACCACGAGTCTGAAGTGCATAAAACCTATTTTGATTAGGAGCACTAGTACCCGAACCACTTGGACCGGATGAAGGATAGGGTTGAGCCTACGATGACTATCTCCCTCACTCTTAGCAACTGAAGGACAATTCCTTATCTTGTGGTCCATCTTACCACAACCAAAACAAGCGTTGGAACCCACTAGACATTTACCTTCCACACTTAGCACAATTAGGCAAAAAAGACCTATTACTACCTCCTTGAGGTTTAGGGTTAGACACCCTCTCTTTGTTGATCTTAGGATCACTAGAGGAACCTTTCCCGAAAAATCTTTGTCGATACTTAGGACGACCATGTCCATCGGACCTAGCATGAGAGAAATTACCATTACCGGTTCTAGACTTATTGTTCTCCCTAAATCTTTTCTTAAGTTTATCCTCTTCAATCTGTTGGGCATGAGTCATAAGTTGAGCAATATCCATGTCATGGACAAGCATAGTGGTACGACACTCTTTCACTACCGATTCGGACACACCCGAAATAAACATGCTCATCCTTTCCCTACAATCGGTAGCTATAGAAGGAACATATTTTGACAATTGAGTAAACCTCAAAGGATATTCCTTCACACTCATATTTCCTTGTCAAAGATTAATGAACTCAAGAACTTTTACCTCTCTCATATCAAGAGGAAAAAACTTATCAAGAAAAGCGGACTTAAACCTTTCCCATTCTAGGGGACCTGCATCTACCAGTCTTGCTTCCTTCCATTGGTTGAGCCAAATCAGAGCAACCCCCTTAAGTTGATAAGCGGCCAATTCCACCTTTTCCACCGGAGTCACTCCTATGATAGTCAAGATATTGTAAACCTCATCAATGAACTCTTGAGGATCTTCCTAAACCTTAGAACCATAGAATTCCAAAGGATTCATCCTAGTGAAGTCCCTCACTGCCGTACCCACATTTGGGTTCACGGGGTTCACAACCTCCCTATTGGCTTTGGCCGTCACGGCTTGAGCCAACACTTGAAACGCAGTCCTAAACTCTGCATTAGTCACTTGCTCGGCCAAAGGGTCAACCGGAGCTTGAGGAAGAGCTCCTTTGACCAACTTCTTCTCCTTCAGTCCTTCAAGCAAAACCTCTTCGAGTAGTCATATCTTGTAGACTATCGGATAAGGATTAGGAGAAAAACCATATAGAGTTAAACTATATCACACGACTTAGAGTAATAAAGAAGTGAAGTTTCCGAGGCATCTTGTAGCCTCTCATTCATAAATGTTATACGCTTCACACTCATGAAAAAGACTCTATTAGACATGTTTTGAGACATTTTAGAACCTTTATAAACCTTGCGCTATGATTACCAAGTTTGTCATGACCCAAAAGTACACCCTAGATGTAACACAAGACCCCGAGAGGTCTCATATAAGCCACTTAGCTTTCATAGTCAAGATAATAGAAAATTGGTAAAATTTAAAACATTTTCAACAATATGTTAGTCTTTATAAAACGAAGCGGAAGTCTACTACACTTGTCTCAAAAACCATCTAATACAATAGAATCTTGGGACACAGCCCATACAAAAATGTTCAAAGCTTAAAATCAAAATAATATAAGGAAATGGTGGCAAAATCCTCGAATGCTATGAAGACTCACCATTCTTCAATCTTGCCTCTACTAGAGATCCTAGCAACGGGGATGAGATTCGGGAACGCTGGGCCCTACATTTGGATAAGAAATGTAGGCAAGAGTATGCATTAGTACAAGAATGTATTAAATATGATAGCTTACATAAACATCAACATAAACATAAGAGTTAGACAACATAAGTCATAAAGCATAATAAATGCAAATAATAGATCATATCAACATAAAAGATATACTTCTTGGAGAAACCTCAAAGCATACTTAGCCAAGACATAGGTAATCCTCCACTAGTCTAACTCATCATAGATGGCAACCTTAAGCAATCATCCAAGCTCATCACCTATCATAAAATGTTTAGTGTATCTTTTATAGACATGGGGAATCACCTCCTTGCATTCCTATAAAGGCCCATGGGTAGTCGCCTCTTGCCTTACATTTATGGTCATGGATACTCGCCTCCATGTCCATCTTATAGGATCATGGGTGCTCGCCTCCATGCCCAACATCGTATGACACGGCTATTCGCCTCAACATCATTTCATAAGGAATCACGGATACTCGCCTCCATGTCCTTTCATTATAAGACACAGGTACTCGCCTTCATATCTTTCATGAATAGGTCATGGGTACTCGCCTCCATGCCCAACATCATAATAGGAATAGGGAGAGTCACCTCTTTTCAATTCTAAGGAATATGCAAAATCACTTCATATCCTTCTCATTTAGAGGTCAAGGGTAATCGCCTCTAGCCTCATCACTTTCTTAATATTTTAGTCTAGATTCATTTTAGGTGAGCAATCCTTTCAACCTAGAATCATTCAATGTGAGAAATCCTTTCACATTCATACTTAAGCAATACATGTGGGAACTATCCCTTCCACAACAATTAAATCAATAATCCATAATTAATCATATATGCTTTACTCTCATAGCGATACTCATCATAATCATCCTATATGCTTCAATCTCAAAGCAATTCATAATGCATCTCATTCATCCTACAAGAATACATCTAACCCACAAATTCTCCTTCATGGATCAAACCCATTTATATCAAAATCATCTTAGAAACATGGGTTAAGCATCGGTATATGTAAATTCATCATAAAAACATATATTCCTATCAATTCAATAATAAACAATCATAATCTATTCAGTTGGATCAACATTCATCAAGATCCAAAAATTAGAAGAAAACCCTAACTTAAATTAGGGAATTTTGACTTTTCAATTGGGAAATCTTAGGGGCTCCATGAATGAAAGGATTCCATGGATGAAAAGCCATCATACCTTGATATCGAAGCCCACAAATTCTTGAGGAATGGAGACTTGACCTTCTCCCTAGCTGCAACTCATTCTTCTTCTTGAAGTTCTACAGAGAGAAATATTTGACAGGAAGAACGAGGGATTTCTTTTGGGTTTTGAAAATAATGACTTGAATGAGTGATTATTATGGTTAAAATCTCTTATATAGGGGTCCTTGGATTAGGTTAAATGACATAGTATTACTTCACCTAAAATTAGAAAACACCCAAAAACCCCTGAACTAAATCCTACCGACTCACCTTCATGAGTGGCTCCTCGAGCAGTTAAGGCTTCCACGAGCCATGATCCTTGAAAAGTGGATTGGCTTGCCACCACTTAACCTCTTTAAAACAAACTCTAGACCACGACCACTCCCATGACCCGTAATGGCCTTCACAAGCCGTTTAGTGGCTCGTGGGAGGGCCTAACATTTTAGGCAATTTTGGGAGCTCACTTTCTCACATGCACGGGCACCACCACAAGCCGTTATGGTTCTAGTAGGAGGTGATCCTCCCTTGGATAGCTACTACCCAAGCTCCAGGACCACCAAAATGAGTGGTGGTTCCTTTCACGGCCCGTGTAGGCCTTTGTGGTGGGTGCCAAGGCTCAATTCTCTGGATGTTGACTTAGCACTTACCCATAGCTTAGCCTATTAGATTCCAAGGTGTTACAGATGCCTAATGAGTACCTGTTGTTTTGGTACTCATGCTGCATTTTGTATCTGCTTCATGATGCACGTCCAAGCACTAACTAATGGTGTTGATCATTAAAGCATGTTGCAGCTTCAGTTCAGAGGGGTGAGACCTTGGCATCCTAGACTTACTTGCCTCTATCTTTATTTTGATAGCTAGCCTTATTCTTTTTTAGACAAGCTTTGCATTTTTGGTCCCTTTTTGGGACTTGTACTCTTTTGTTTAGACAACTCTATACATGCGACTTTCATGTTTTGGGAGGGATCTATTGTATATATATTTTTGTCATGTGACTTCCAAGTTCTCATAGGGATCTGCTAAAAAAGTATTTTGGTTTTCTTCCGCTTGTTGTCCTATTTTGTTGTTAAGTTATTGCTTCCACTTTATTTCTACCCTTATATCCATTAATTATTGTTCTGGGTTATGAGTTTGCTTACCTATTGGTGGGTTATAGTAGCTTCCATTATGACTCGAGAAATCAGTTCTTGAGAAGTTTGTTTCAAAGCCAAGGTTCACCGATCTCTTTTGTGCAAAACTAACACCTAGTAGAGTCCTACGGATCATAGTGGAGACGTCCATATCCTATCTTTGGGAGGATACATGGTGTCGTTAGGAATGTTTTATCTTTTGTATCACTTTCATATAGTGTGTGTCTTATTGGTTGCATGTAATCTCACTTGTTTCATTCTTTCGCAGGATGGCTCGTACGCTTCACGCGGCGGCCAAGGGTAGGGGTCGACCTCCCGAATAGGACAGGGTTGCAACATGAAACCTATATAGAGAAAAGGGTATGGATTTCAAACCAAATGTTTTAGCACCTCATGTTTCAATTCAGCTAGTGGGACTAGAGCCAACCCCCGCTCAGACTAGTGATGGCTCCCGATTTCCAGTCAACCATTACTCAACTATTGACCGTGCTCGGGGGTATGCATCAAGTCCTAGGTTCAACTGCAGTAGCACTAACCCCATAGGTTCAGCTTACAGCAGAGGCACCTCATGTCCAGGTACCACCTAGGAATGGGCAACTAGTGATTGTGGCCGGAGCTATGACACTAAATAAGTAGAAGATACTTTGAATGTTTCTAAGTCTTACCTATGAGGTTTTCTAGGGCTATTGGAGAGGATGCCCATGAGTTTCTCACTACTTGCCACGAGTGGCTATACTAATTGGGTTTGGTGGAGTCTAGAGGAGCCGACTTCACTACTTACAAGCTTGATCATGCAAACCAGATAAAGATGACGCTCCATTCTTGAGACAAGACTAGCTAGATCTCATCCATTATCTTGGTATGAGTTTTCTAAGGCCTTCTTAGCCAGGTTCATCCTTCGTAGTATTAAAGATCGACTTTGGAATCAACTTTGTAGATTTGAGCAGAGCTCCATGACTTTATCTTAGTATGATGAGAGGTTTCACGAGCTGTCACGCCATGCCACTATGAATGTACCTACTAAGGAGGAGAGAGTTTGGTGTTTCGTCAAGGGTTTGAGACTTTAACTGCATATTCAGACCCAGGTTATGGTCGTTGCGGGCCATTCCTTTTTAGATATAGTTAACCATGGCTGCACTATTAAGCAGCTCCATGGCAAGGCCCATGGGGGAAACGACATGAGAACTAGGCATGAGGTCAACTACAATGGGTCACGTTCTAAGACCAGGGACTTCAATGATAGGCTCTGATAGTGGTTTCAACAGAGTCAGTCCAGCCTCTCTAGTAAAGCCTCACAATAGGCTATAGAGGGTGATTGGTATAATCGGAGTGCTGTTGGCTTGAGTTAAAGTCAAGATGGGTCCTAGTAAGATGTTTTAGGCTCTGGTAGCTATTACTTTGTAGGCCGATCATGACTGGGTTTTTATGACTATGGGAACTTTGATCATTGGTCCAGAAATTGTCATTTACGTAGGCGGATTGCTCTAGCTCCACAGGTAGCTCCACTAGCTATCACCTATAGTTAGAGGAAGAGGAGAAGGTCAGGACTCTCATTGCGGTCACCAGGGTAGTTGGGGTGGTCTCTAGGGAGGTAGGTCAAGTGGTAGGTCAAATGTCCATGGGAGGGATAGACATGCTCACTTGTATGTAGCTCCCACGACGGCGGAAGCTGAGGCATCAGACTATGTGATCACATGTACAACTCTCTTATGCCATCAGCCCACATATTATAATATCAATTTAAGTATGAGTTCAGATCCTTTGGTAGTGTCATTGCATGTGTCGACCTCGTGGGTTAGTCTTTAGTAGTGGATTAGGTTTTTTGATCTTGTTTGGTTACTATCCAGGGGCGTGACACCCAGGCTGACCTTATTTTCCTTGATACACTGGACTTTGATGTTATTATGGGCATGGACTAGTTATCCCCTACATGCTGGTCTTAGATTACCTCTATAAGACTATTACCTTAGCCATGTTTGGTATTCCCATGGTGGTGTGGGCAGGATCTTATAGTATTACACCAGTTGGAGTTATCTAATTTATTTGTGCTCGTAGGTTAGTGTCTACCTTTGTTAATTGATATATCATATGTGTGGAATATAAATAGAAAGGTTCCTTTAGTTGACTTGGTTCCTATTTTGTGTTAGCTTGTAGATATGTTCCTATCGACCTACCTTGACTATAAAGAGCGTGATATTGATTTTCCTATTGACCTTATCAGATAGCCCTTATAGAGCTCCTTGAGCTCTATTTTTAGATTCACGATCTCTTGGGTAAGGGATTAATTTGGCCTAGTGTAGCACCTTGGGGTGCCCCCATTTTGTTCGTGAAGAAGAAGAACGGTATGATGCGGAACTATATTGACTACAACAAGCTGAATAAGGTGATAGAATAGAACCGTTACCCCATGCCTCCTATTGATGACGTATTTCACTAGCTTCAAGGTATCGTAGAATATTTGAAGATTGAGTTGAGTTTTGTTTACCATGAACTGAGGATTAGGGTAGTAGACATCCCTAAGACTGCATTTAAGGCTCATTATGGCAACTATAAGTTCCTGTGATGTCCTTTGGGTTGACTAAGGCCCCTGTCTCTTTTATGGACTTGATAATAGGGGTGTGCACACTTTATCTTGATTTTTTCATCATAGTGTTCATTGATGATATCCCAGTATACTCGCGGAGTAGGAGAGAGCATGAGAATCATTTGAGGATTGTGCTCCAGAATTTGAGAGATCAACGACTTTATGCTAAGTTCTAAAAATATGAGTTTTGGCTTAAGTCTATAGCATTTTAGGGCACGTAGTGTCTAAGGATGGCATCATTGAAGATTCAGGGAATATTGAGGCTATTCCTGATTGGGCTAGGTCCACTTCAGTTATTGAGATTCAGAGCTTCATCGGATTAGCGAACTACTACAAACATTTTTGCAGGGCTTCTCTACCATAACATCACCTTTGACCTGGTTGACTCATGTTATTTTTTTTAGTGATCTAAGGAGTGGGAGTGGAGCTTTCAGAAGATGAAGGAGTTTCTTACTACCGCTCCTACATTGACTCTTCTAGTTGAGGGTGAGGGCTTCATGGTGTATTCTGATGTATTAAATATTGGTTTGGGTTATGTATTGATGTAGTAGGGTTGGGCTATTGGTTATGCATCGAGACAACTTAAGTTGCATTAGTGCAACTAGCCCACTCATGACTTTGAGTCTAGAGGCACTACAACTATGGAGTTCGTTGTCAGATCTACACTAATCACATGAGTCATCAGTACAGTATGATCCAGGGGGTCTTAATTGGAGACAACGACGTTGAATTGAGCTTCTGAAGGACTATAATATCTCTTTTCTCTATCATCCAGGCAAGGCAAATATGGTAGCAGACGCCTTGAGTTGTAAGGTGATGAGTATGAGTAGTCTGGCCTTCTTGTCTATAGCGGAGCGATGTCATGACCCAAAGTATACCCTAGGCGTAACATGGCACATAGGACCTCCAGAAGCCCTACACAAGCCACTTAGTATACATCGTACAAGATAATTGAAATTCAATAGAATTTAAAAGACAATTCAAAGTTTTATAAGAAGAAGCAGAAGTCTAAACAATGTCTCAAAGCCATCTAGAACATACGAATGAACGTGAAGTAACCCATACATCAAAGTTAAAATCAAAAGGTAAGACAATATATGAAATAAAGGCTTGGTGCTCGAATCGTGAGGAATCACCAATCTACAAACTTCTACTAAGTAATCCTAGCCACATAAGTGCAAATTTGGAGAGTCGGACCTGACATTTGGGAGAATGTAGGCAAGAGTATGCATTAGGTAAAAAAATGTACCAAGTATGATACCAATGCATAAAAACATGTAAAATCATGCTAAAAAGGACATTTTCATGATATGATATGACCAAGCTAAACATGACATAAAAGAGTTAGAAAACACGAGTCATAAAAACATGGTCAATGCAAGTAAACATCTTTAAGATAGTTATGAGATACTTCTTGAAATGACTTTAGTTCATTATTGTGGGAGAATTACCTTTAATCGACATGTAAGACAAGGTGAGCTATTAACATTGAATCCAGTGTCTACCCCACACCGAAAAAAGGTGTTCTCACTTGCCAAGGTAAGAACCATGAACTTCTAGCTTACGTGGATCGACTAGCTAAGATCAATCTTGACAACCTATGGTGGAACATAGTTTATGGGACATGGGTTATCTCAACTTGTCCACTCGGTGCTAAGCATTTATCCCATGGAATATTCATTATTCTTAACTTTTCTTAACAGTCATGAGAAATGGCTAATCGTCATCTGTCTTATCATTGGAGGTCATGGGTAATTACCGCTTGCCTCATTATTAGAATAGCTCGTTAACATTGATTCAATTGAGGTGAGAAGACCTTTCAAACTTAGAATCCTTTATGTGACAAAACCGTTCACATTCATTCATTGAGTAATTATGTGGGAAATTCTTTCATAACAATTAACAACAACATCAGATATGATTTATTCTCAAAGCAACTCACATCATATTTCATAAGAACATGCATAAATCCATAATTCTATTTTCATAGTTCAAAGCCCACTTTCAATCATGATAATCTAGAAAACATGTGTTAAGCATGTGTTCATTGGGATTCATATTAAAAACATAGAATCTTCTCAATTCATGCATAATAGATTATAAAACAATCAAATAAATCAATATTGAAAGTAACCCATGACATAGAAGAAAACCCTAACTCACTTGAGGATTTCTAACTTTATAAATTGGAGAATGTAGGAACTCCATGGAGGAAAGAGCTCCATGGATGAAGACTATCATACCTCAATTCCAAAATCTAGACATCAATTGTGAAATTGGAGACTTGACTTGAAAACCCTAGCTTCCTCCTCCTTCTCCTTCTTCTTCTTCTCCTTCTTCTTCTTCTTCCTCCTCCTCTTCTTTCTCCTCCTCCTCTTACTCTTCTTCCTCTTCTTCCTCCTCTTCCTCTTCTTCCTCTTCTTCCTCCTCTTCCTCCTCTTCCTCCTTTTCCTCCTCATCCTCCTCCTCCTCCTCCTCCTCTTCCTCCTCCTATTCTTCTTCTTCCTCCTTTTCTTCTTCTTCCTCCTCCTCTTTTTCTTCTTCCTCCTCCTTTTCTTCTTCTTCCTCCTCCTCCTCCTCTTCTTCTTCTTCTTCCTCTTTTTCTTCTTCTTCTTCTTCTTCTTCTTCTTCTTCTTCTTCTTCTTCTTCTTCTTCCTCCTCCTCCTCCTCCTCCTCCTCCTCCTTCTCTTTCTCCTCCTCCTTCTCCTTCTCCTTCTCCTTCTTCTTCTCCTTCTTCTTCTTCTTCTTCTTCTTCTAGAAAGAAATTGAGAGAATGACTTTATTTTGGAATATTTATGGGGTTAAAACATTTATATAGGGCTTTAAAATAAGGGTAAAACGACATAGTATTAGGCTAGAATAATTAGGAAGAGATCCAAAAGCTCTTAAGGAAAATAACTACTGACCTCACTCACGGCCCAACCCACGGTCTGTTGGTCAAACCACGGACCGTCCTGGTTGGTCGTGGGTGAGATCAGAGACCACCACTTGTAGACCCCCAATGACAGATCATACCTACATCGTGTGGGTCCCTCAACAGACCATTGACCATGGTCGTAGGCCCCAACTCTTGGCCTCAAAATTTCTCTAAGTCTGGGACTCACCTACGAGACCTACCTCCGATTCGTGCATTGGATGATGGTTCGTCCTGGTGAATCATTACAAAGTACATGAACTAATAATTTTTAGAAAATTCTAACTTATCAACCACTCCACCACTAAAAGACCATCATCCCAACTACAGGCCGTGGGTGGTGTCGTCTGTGCTGGTACCATGTCTATGAAATACTGAAATTTTCCCCCTTTTCAAATCTGAGGTGTTACATTATCTCCCCCTTGGGAACATTCGTCCTCGAATGAGATTCAAGGCCTCATAAGGAAGGTAGGGACTTCATCTAACAACCCAACATGAATGCAATCACTAAAATGCACATACCTAAGGAGTAAACATCAACTCCAAGCTAAAGCATGTTCAAAACATTATATAATGAAGTCTATATGCAACTCATACTCAAATGCATATAAATATGTAGAAATCAATCAAGTAACTCATTTTACTCAAAATTTTAAGCTTTTAATGAACATGCCTAAATGAGAAAATCATGGGAATATTGAAGACACATGACACCCAAAGAGTTAACCATGAGGAGCTATATACCTCAAGTTAGAGTAGGGATAGCAGGAAAGAGATGAGGATAACGGGACATTATATCAGCCTTGGCCTCCCAAGTAGCACCCTCAACTAACTGATTCCTCCAAAGAACATTCACGAAAGCAACTTCCTTGTTTCTCAACTTTTTAACTTGTCGGTCTATAATCTCAACCAGAACAGCCTCATAAGAAAGATTCTTCTTAACTCCAAAACCTTCTAAGGGAACTATAGATGTCATATCTCAAACACATTTCTTCAACAAAGAGATATGGAAAACTGGATGCACTGATGCTAACTTATTAGGCAGATCAAGTTCATAAGCAACCTTGCCAACTCACCGCATTATCTGATATGGGCCCACATAACTAGGACTAAGCTTCCCTTTGTTTCCGAATCTCATCGCACACTTCATGGGTGCAATTTTTAAGTAGACCCAATCATTAACATCAAACTCAAGATCTCTTCTTCTAACATCAGCATAGGACTTTTGTCGACTTTGAGCCATTTTTAACCTTTCCTTAATAAGACAAATTTTCTCCATTGCCTAATGTACCAACTCGGGACCTATCAAGGCAACTTCACCCATTTCAAACAATCCTATAGAAGATCTACACCTCTTACCACATAGAGCCTCAAATGGAGCCATGCCAATACTTGAGTGATAGCTATTGTTGTATGCAAACTGAATCAAAGGAAAATGTCATCCCAATTACCCTTGAAGTCAATTACGCATTCCCTCAACATATCTTCCAAAGTATTGATAGTACGCTTCGCTTGCCCATCAATGAGTGGATGAAAGGTCGTACTAAGCTTTACATGAGTACCAAGACCCTTTCTGAAAGATTACCGAATATGAGAAGTGAATTGGGTACCACGATCGAAGATAATAGATAAGGGCATTCCATGCAACCTCACCATTTCCCTCAAATACAAATTAGCATAGTCCTCCACTGATTACAAAACTTCGATGAGAATGAAATGAGCCGATTTTGTCATTCGATCAACTATAACCCAAATCAAATCATGTTGTCATCGGGTGCGTGGTAAACCAGCAATGAAGTCCATGCTCAAATCTTCTCATTTCCAAGTAGGAAAGTTAATATCCTGAGATAATCCTCCCATCTTCTGGTGCTAAACTTTAATTTGTTGACAATTCGAACACTTAGCCATAAATTCTGTAATATCCTTCTTCATCCCATTCCACCAATAGATCGCACACAAGTTACGGTACATCTTGGTGGCTCCTGGGTGAATGAAATATTAAGAACTATGGGCTTTTGATAAGATCTACTCTCTCAAGTCACCAACATTAGGAACACACAAATGACCTTCATATCTAAGCACAACACCTTCCCCTTGGAAGAAAGCCTCTACAAACTTTTTAATCACTACTTCATTCAATTCAACCAAAGTCGAATCAAGACCTTGCTTGGATTTCGCATTTGCCACAAAAGATGATTTTGAGCCATTGTGAATCATGATACCACCTTTGGTAGAGTCAATTAACTGAACGCCCAATTGGGCCAACCTATGAACATCTCGAATCAACTCCTTTCTATCATCCTCAATATGAGCAACACTACCCATTGATAATCGACTAAGAGCATTCGCCACCATATTCGCCTTACTAGGGTGATAAAGAAAACTCATGTCATAGTCCTTTAGTAACTCAAGCCACCTTCTTTGGCAAAGATTTAAATTTTTTTGTTTAAACACGTATTGCAAAATTTTGTGGTCGGTAAAGACATCCACATGAACACCATACAAATAATGCCTCCAAATCTTTAAGGCAAAAACAACCGCCGCTAGTTCAAGGTCATGGGTAGGATAATTCTTCTCATGAATCTTAAGCTGCCTCGAAGCATAGGCAATGACTTTCCCATTCTGCATAAGTACACATCCTAACCCGATTCTTGAGGCATCACAATAAATGACAAATCCATCGGTTCCTTCCGGTAAAGTCAACACCAGAGCGAAAGTAAGTTTATTCTTAAATTCTTGAAAACTCTTCTCACATGCTTCCGACCATATGAACTTAACCTTTTTTGGGTCAATGCTGTCAATGGAGAGGTAATCGAAGAGAAACCTTCAACAAACCTTATATAGTAATTGGTTAAACCCAAGAATATCCAAAGGGGATAGAGGTCTAGGCCAACTCTTGACCACATCCGTCTTATTACGATCTACCTCAATACCTTTACCAAAAGTAATATGACCAAGAAAAGCTACATACCTCAACAAAAACTCACATTTACTAAACTTTGTAAAACAGTTGTTGGTCCTTGAGGACTTGCAACACAATCCTCAAATGATTGGTATAATCATGTTCACTCCTCGTATAGATTAATATATCATCAAAGAACACAATCACAAACAAGTCATGGTATTGTCTAAACACCCTATTCATCAAATACATAAATGTCGCTAGAGCATTAGTCCATCCAAACGATATTACCAAAAACTCATAATGACCAAACCGAGTTTGAAAAGCCATTTTTGGAATATCATCCTCCTTCACCCTCAATTGATGATAACCCGATTGGAGGTCAATCTTAGAGAAGTAACTTGCTCCTTGAAGTTGGTCAAACAAATCATCTATCTTTGGATTTGTTCTTAACGGTAACCTTATTTAATTGCCGAAAGTCAATGCACATACGGAGTGAACCATCTTTCTTCCTCACAAACAAAACTGGAGCACCCCATGGAGGGATACTCGGTCAAATGAAACCCTTATCCAACTAATCTTTCAATTGCTCCTTTAATTTCGTAAGCTCTACCAGAGCCATACGATAAGGAGGAATAGAGATAGATTGCGTATCTGGGAGAAGGTTAATACCAAAGTCTATTTCCCTTTCGGGAGGAATATTTGGTAGATCATCTGGGAACACTTTCGAAAACTAATGTACAACAAGGACCGACTCAAGAGTAGGGGTTTCAGAATCTATATCCCTCACTGTAACTAGATGGTATATGCAACCCTTAGAAATCATATTTCTAGCTTTAAGACAAGAAATAAATTGACCCTTAGGTATAGAATTTCCCCATTTCTACTCTAGGATGGGTTCATTTGGAAACTAAAACTTGACTACACAGGTTATACAATCAATAGAAGCATAACATGAATGAAGCCAACCATACCAAGGATAACATCAAAATCTAGCATATAAAGCTCTACAAGATCAACATTAATGACTCTATGGGACAAGGAGACATGACACTTTCTATAGACCCTCTTAGCCACAACAAAATCATCAACATGAGTAGAGACATAAAAAGGGATGTAACAACACATCTGGAAGAATATCAAACCTCATAGCCACATATGGCATCACAAAATAAAAGGTAGCACCGGGGCCAAGTAAAGCATAAACATCAAGATAAAATACTTAGAACATACCGGTAACCACATCGCGGGAACTCTTTTACTCATGAAGAGTCTGAAGTGCATAAAATTTGTTTTGCTTCTGACTCCTACAAGAACCGGATGAAGGATAAGGTTGTGCCCTTTGATGATCATCTCCATCCTTCTTAGAAACTAAGGGACAATCCCTTATTTTGTGATCCATCTTATCACAACCAAAATAAGCATTGAAACCCGCTAGACATCCACCCTCGTGCTTCTTTCCACACTTAGCACAAGTAGGCAATGAAGATCCACCACCATTCCCTCATTGAGGATTAGGGATAGACACCTATCTTCTTTGAACTTAGTAGGAGTATCAGAGGAACCTTGTCTAGAAAACCTTTGTCGAAACTTGGAACAACAATGTCCATTGGACCTTGAGTGTTAGAAGTTACCAACACCTATATTGGCCCTCTTAGCCTCCTTGGACCTTTCTTTAAGTTTCTCCTTTTTGATTTGTTGAGCATGAACCATGAGACGATAAATGTCCATATCATTGATAAGAATGGTGGTACGACATTCCTTAACCACCATCTCGAACACACCCAAAACAAACTTACTCATTCTTGCCCTAGTATTGGCAACCATAGTAGGAGCATATCTAGACAATTGTGTGAACTTCAAAGCACATTCCTTCACACTCATATTTCCTTAAAGAAGTTTGATGAATTCAAGCACCTTCGCCTCCCTCATCTCAAGGGGAAATAACCTATCAATGAAGGCACCCTTAAACTTTTCCCAATTGAGAAGACCTGCATCAACTACCCTTCCTTCCCTCCATTGGTTGAACCAAACTTGAGCAACACCCTTATGTTGGTAAGTGGCCAATTCCTCCTTTGCCACTGGAGTCACTCTCATGATCATCAACACCTTGTACACTTCATCAATTAACTCTAGAGGGTCTTCTTCAACCTTAGAACCATGAAACTATGGAGGATTAATTCTAGTGAAATCTCTCACTCTAGTTGCCACTGTAACCACATTTGGGTTCACAGGGACCACAACCTCCCTATTGACTTTAGTTGTCATGGCTTGAGCTAACATTTGAAAAGTTGCCCTAAATTCTAAATTAGTCACTTGCTCGACCAAAGTGTCGACCGAAACTTGAGCTTGAGGAGAAGGCTCTTGTTCCACATTCTCTCTTGCATTCATTCTAGAATAGTCCCTTCAAGTGGCCATATCTTGTAGAGCATTGGATAAGGATAAGGAGGGAGACATTATAAAGTTAAACTCTATCGCATGACTTTAGAATAATTAAAAAAGTGGAATTTCCTAAACATCATATAGTCTCTCATTCATAAATGTGAGGCGCTTCACACTTATGAACAAGACTCTATTCGACATGGCTTATGAGACTTCATAGGACCTTTTGAAACCTTGTGCTCCGAATACCATGTTTGTCACGACCCAAAGTATACCCTAGGCGTAACATGGTGTATAGGACCCTGAGAGGCCCTATACAAGACACTTAGCATACATCCTACAAGATAATAGAAATTCAATAGAATTTAAAAGACAATTCAGAGTTTTATAAGAATAAGTGAAAATCTAAACAATGTCTCAAAGCTATTTAGTACATAAGAATGATCAATACGTAACCTGTACATCAAAGTTCAAAACCAAATGGTAAAGACAATATGAAATAAAGGCTTGGTCCTTGAATCATAAGGAATCACCAATCTTCAAACTTCTACTAAGTGATCCTATCCACAGAAGTGCAAATCTGGAGTGTCCGACCTTACATTTGGGAGAATCTTGCAAGAGTATGCGTTAGTACAAAAATGTACCAAGTATGATAGAAGCATAAAAAATGTGATATCATTCTAAAAAGGACATTTTCATGATATACTATGACCAAGCTAAAAGATGAGATAAAAGAGTTGAAAACATGAGTCATAAAAACATGGTCAATACAAGTCAACATCTTTAAGATAGCATGAGATACTTCTTGAAATGACTTTAGTTCATTATTATGGGAGAATTACCTTTAACCGACATGTAAGAGTATGTGAGCTATTAACATGGAATCCTGTGTCTACCCCACACCGAAAGGAGGTGTTCTCACATGCCAAGGTAAGAACCATGAAATTCTAGCTTACGTTGATCCACTAGCTAATATCTATCTAGACAACCCACATAGTTTATGGAACATGGGTAATCATCACTTTTCCACTCGGTGCTAAGCATAACTCTCACAGAATATTCATTTCTTAACTTTTCTCAACATTCATGAGACATGGGTAATCACCACTTGTCTTATCATTGGAGGTCATGGGTAATCACCTCTTGCCTCATTATTAGAATATCTCCTTAAATTTGATTCATTTTAGGTGATAAGACCTTTCAACCTTAGAATCCTTTATGTGAGAAAACCTTTCACATTCATGAATTGAGTAATTATGTGAGAAATCCTTTCACAACAATTAACAACAACAACATCATATATGTTTTATCCTCAAAGCAACTTACATCACATTTCATCAACAACATAAGAACATGCATAAATCTATAATTCTATTTTCATAGTTCAAAACCCACTTTCAATCATCATAATCTAGAAAACATGGGTTAAGCATGGGTTCATGGAGATTCATCTTAAAACATGGAATCTTCTTAGTTCATGTATAATAGATCATAAAACAATCAGATAAATCAATATTGAAAGAAGCCCATGACATAGAAGAAAACCCTAACTCACTTGGGGATTTCTAATCTTCACCAAAGGAGGTGGCTTGAGTTACTAAAGGATTATGACACGAGTATCCTCTATCACCCTTGCAAGGTGAATGTGGTGGTAGATGCTTTTAGTCAGTTATCAATGGGTAGTGTTGTCCGTATTGAGGATAATAAAAAAGAGTTGGTTCAAGATGTTCATAGATTGGACGGATTGGGTGTTCGATTGATTGACTCCACCAAAGGCGGTGTTATGGTACATAATGGTCCAAAATCATCTTTTGTGTCACATGTGAAGGCCAAGAAAGGTTTTGATCCAATTTTTGTTAAGAGTTGAAGGAAACGATGCTTTAAAAGTCCATTGAGGCTTTCTCCCAAGGGGGAGATGATGTGCTTCTATATCAAGGTCATTTGTGTGCTCCCAATGTTGATAATTTGAGGGAGCATATTTTCTTGAAAGCCTATAGTTCTTGATATTAAATTCACCCAAAAGCCACCAAGATGTACCGTGACTTATGGGAGGTCTATTGGGCTAAGTGTTCTAATTGTCAACAAGTGGAAGTTGAGCATCAAAAGTCGGGAGGCTTTTCCAAGATATTAGTATTCCTACTTGGAAGTGGGAAGATTTTAATATGGACTTTATTATGGGTTTATCCCGCACCCAGCGACAACATGGCTTGATTTGGGTTATTGTGGATCGAATGACAAAATTGGCTCATTTCATTTCCGTCAAGGTATCTTAATCGGTGGAGAACTATGACAAGGTGTACTTGAGGGAAATGGATAGGTTGCATGGAGTGACCTTATCCATTATCTCTGATCGTGGTACCCAATTTACTTCTCAATTTTTGAAGTCTTTCCAAAAGGGTCTTGGTACTGGTGTTATGATTAGTACGACCTTTCACCCTCAAACTGATGGGTAAGCAGAGCGTACTGTCCACACTTCGGAAGATATGTTGAGATCTTGTGTGATTGACTTCAAGGGTAATTCGGATGACCATTTTCCTTTGATTGAGTTTGCTTATAATAATAACTATCATTCCAGCATTGGTATGGCTCCATTTAAGGCTGTCTATGGTAGGAGGTGTAGATATCCTATAGGTTTGTTTCAAGTTAGTGAGGTTGTTGTGATTGGTCCCGAGTTGGTATATGAGGCTATGGAGAAAGTTTGGCTTATTAGAGAAAGATTGAAAATGGCTCAAAGCCGACAAAAGTCCTTTGCCGATGTTACAAGGAGAGATCTAGAATTTGATGTTGATGATTGAGTTTACTTGAAAATTTCACCCATGAAGGGTGTGATCGAGTTTGGGAAGAAAGGGAAGCTTAGTCCTCGTTACATGGGCTTATATGAGATTTTGAGGCGTGTGGGTAAATTTTCTTATGAACTTGATTTGCCTAATGGCTTGGTGTCGGTACATCAGATTTTCCATGTCTCCTTGTTGAATAAATGTGTTGGTGATCCCACATCCATTGCGTCATTGAAGAGTTTTTATATAAAAGAGAGTCTTTCTTATGAAGAGGTTCAGGTTAAGATTTTGGACTGGCAAGTTATGAAGTTAAGAAATAAGGAAGTTGCATCCATGAAAGTCTTATGGAGGAATCAAAGAGTTGAGTTTTCTACTTGGGATGCCGAGGTCGATATGATGTCCCATTATCCCATCTCGTTTCTTTTGACCCTATGTTAGATAGAAGTATTTAGTTCCTCATGTCTTTGTAATTTTCATGTTTCTCCATTCATGCATGCTTATGAAAACTTGCTTTTGAGATCTTGATGTAGCTTTGACTGATTTCTTCATGATTATGTACATTTGAGTATGATTTGCATGTATACCTTATGAAATGATGTTTTGAATATGTTAAGCTTGGAGTTGATGTTCCTCCTTGGTTATGTGTTGTTGATGAAGTAGTATTCTTGTTAGGCCGTTAGATTTCTTCCCCTGCCCTCCTTATGTTGTCTTGAAACCCATCGAGGATGAATGTTTCCAAGGGGAGATATTGTAACACCTTGGAACTTGTAAAAAGGAGGAAAACAAATTTCTGAACTGAAGTTTGGTTTTACGGGTCCCATCTACAGATTGTGGGAGCTTCTACGGGCGGTAGATGGCAACCGTTGGAAATGAGAAAAATAATTTGAAAAATGAAGTCCAGTACCCTTTTTACGGTTCAGCAGGATGGTCCGTCAACCATTTACAATTCGTAGTAGGTCTCGTAGGTGAGTCCTAGACTTTGTGAAATTTTAAGGGGTAAAGTTTGTTTCTACAATTGGCATATATGGACCATAGAAAGACCTATGAGCCGTACATAGGTTCCATCAAAAGTTGGTAAAAAATAATAGTTTCTCAATCTATCAAGGGTTGACCAGTATGGTCCGTAGAACGATCTACGGACCGTAGGTGAGGCTGAACAATTATTTTAAAAGGGATTTTGAGTCTTTCCTAAATGATTTAACGTAAAACTACGTCATTTTACCTACTATCCTAAGCACTATATAAACATTTTTAGTCCCAAATTAATCTATTTTCAATTTATTCTTCTAAATTCTCTAGACTTGACAAAATTCATCTCTCAAGTATAAGGAAGAAGAAGAAGAAGAGTTAGGGTTCAAATCAAGATTCTCCATTTTTTATGGCTTAAAGGATCAAGTAATGTGTGTATTCACCCATGGAGTCCTTTCAATCATGGTGTCCCTAAGTATTGCAATTTCCAAATTTAATTTTCAATTGATCAAATTAGGGTTTCAATTCAATGAATGTGGGTTTCACTTAATTATGATCAATTATGATCAATCATGATATTTAGTTGAAATTGCATTTAACCATGCCTAATTATGCTTTTCAACCATGATTATATGATGAACCTATTGTCTATGAATTATGAAATTATGAATATATTCATGTTTTCATGAAGTTATTGTAAATGAATTGATGATGCTTTGAAAGGAATGTGTTGATGTTATTGTGAAAGGATTTCTCACTTACTATGATGATCATGATTATGAGAGGTATTTCTCACAAATGAATTCACATTGTTGTAATGTTTTCTCATCTATGTTGAATTATGTTTAAGGATCTATTCTATTTCTTAATCTTGGAATATGTGGATTGTTATTGATCATTGTCTTTCTTATGTTAAAAATAATATTTGACTTTTATCCATTCTGTTGGGATTTAGACTTAGCACCGAGAATACTTTGAGGTAGAGGCTCATATAGGGTAGTGTCTAGTAGCAACCTCTAGTCCCAAACTATGTGCCCCAATAGGAATATCTTAAGTGACCTAGCTAGTGGATCCACTTTAGAAAATGATGATATGTATGGATTCAACCTTAGCAAGTAGTTTTCCCTTTCTTTTTATATGAGAGATACACCAGATTACATGATATAGCTCTCATGGTCTCATTGTCGGATAAATCTAATATCCCACAAAATGGCTATGTTTTCTTCAAAACTTTTCTTATGTCTTTTTATGTTAATATACATGACCATTCTTTTATGATGTACATGTCATTGCTTCTTCAAAGCTTTTAAATGCCTCATTAAGATCATGCCTACTCGTTTTAAGTTACTTATGTTATCATGCTTATGTTTATATATATTGCCTCATACGTAGTACATTTCATGTTCTAACACATACTTGTGCCTACATTGTTTCACTAATGTAGGGTCCGACGTTCCTATCTCCCATAATCATGGCTAGTGATCCTTCATAGACATTGAAGATTGGTGAGTCCTCATGTTTCGAGGACCGAGACACTTTTATTGCTTTATGTCATTTCCATTTCAGATTTTGTATGTGATGTATGAGTTATGTCCCAATTACTTTCCTTATGATTTAATAGATGGCTTAAGACTTATGTTTAGACTTCCACTTTTATCAAACTCTTTTGGATGAAATACTATCTTTTAAACTCTTTCGTTTCTGTAATCTTGTATGATGTATGCTAAGTGGATTGTGTAGGACTTCTCGGAGTCATATATGCCATGTTACGTCTAGGATGTACTTTGGGTCGTGACAATAGGTTACCGCAACAAGACTCCGGGCCCTAGCTACCTGAATACGAACTAAGAACATGTACTAACTACTAATACTTATGATAAGCTGTTGCCCTTCGTAATGTATGGAGGTTCCACCTGAGCTGGATGAAAGTGATCCTAATGAATACTTTAGTCTATATTATTAAAAGATGAACCATGGAATGATGCCAATACATAGAATGTAAGGTATGGAAAATAGGTTAATGAAAAAATTGGCAAAAGCTGAACATACTAAGCTAAATGAATAACTTTGAAGACATACTAAAATAAAGTCAACTGAACTAAAAAGCTTGGACATGTTCTAAAACTGTCTAACTAAAACAATATGTTTAAATATCTGTGATTTAGAAGGAAAAAAACAAAAATAGTATAAAAGTTATTTTGGAACACTTTTATCATATGGTGATATAAATATTGTTTCTCATACCAATATTTAACCATGTGACCAACCTGGAGTCAAACGTACAACCCTAGTTGGGAGGGTCCCCTACACATTGCTAAAGGTACAAAACCTATATGTTGTGGATCCAATAACTAAGCACTTTGGGCTAAAGGTGTCAACCTTAAAACTAGCGAAAGACCCTTATTCTACATTGAAAACGTAGTTTTAGGACTTAAATTATCTGGAACCAATGTTAAATCGATTAAAAATAGTCCTCCAAAATGTTGTATCACTGTTTTCTCATAAGAAATCATGAAAAATGTAACTAAAATCATTTTGTGAGTCTTTGCTCAAATTTGTAAAGTTGTAGTACTGGTGAGCGTATCCTCTCACAAGTATAAAAATTGTACTGATGTTTTGAGTTATTATTATAAAAGATAGTTTTCTTTGAAAATCTTATATATATATATATATAATGAAAACTTATTAACTTCTGTAATTGTACTTTCAACCGACGAACCTTTCTTTAAATCATATTCTTTAAAATAGATATTAAGAAATTTCATGAAATTTTATCGTACTCTTTCTTGAAATAATTTATTGAAGCTAAATACTTCTTTAAAACTTGTTATGTATACTTTACTGATGAAAATAATTCATATGAAATACCATGATAAGTTTTTCAAATAAGTTTGGCTAAGAAGAATCCATATGGTAAAATAAATATGAACCATAAATCAAAAGTCATCAATGACATGAAGTACAAGAAGTTCAATAGTGAGCAATTTAAAATAGAGAAAATTGAAACAACAAACATATGAGTAGAAACCCTAGTTTTGATTTGATTAACAAAAACTTTAGATTAAAGGCATTAGAAAGAACTAAGTTCATCACTATTGTAGCCTTACATGCCTTGAATAACTTCAGTTGAACACCTAACGTTGAAGAAGAATAACAAAAAACCTTTCTTGAACCTTGAGATGAGTAATCTTTGAAGCCCTAGGTTTTGAGCATAAAATTCTTGCTTAGGATACAATTTCATATTTTAAAATCACTTGGGAATCACGAGAGTCTGCTTAGCTTAATGCATAGTGTTGGTGTTGCGAGAATGAAATCAATGTGGTTGCACCTTTGAGCAATCTCTTTGAATCTTTTGTTGACTAGCTTCACTTTGATGTGAGCCCTGCAATGAATATCACATGTATGCTATTGATATTTTTGGGATGTGCTAAATGAGTGTAGTTCAAAGTGCCATGTGTGGTGAGGTCATACTTGAATGAATGCATGAGGAGTCCTAGAATTTGCCTTGTTAGTCAAATTGTGATGAATCTTGGTGAATGTACGACATGATCTTGGGAAACAACTGAAAGAGAGAATCAAATTGTCCATAAATCCTTTGTGACGAACTTGTACAAGGCGTGACTCCATTTTGACACCGTTTGAACCTGACCTATTTGTTGGAAACCAAAAGAAAGCCTCTTGAACTAAATTATTCCTACCTTCTAACTGAAGATATTTTTTGAAGCATTTTGGTATTTGAATAGACACCTTAGGCCAAAAGCATAAGTTGGGGGTGTGCAAAGGAAGGAAGAACGAAAGCTGAGTGAAGAGAAAAGAAAGATAAAATGAGACCCAATTTAAAGAGTGTTACCAAAAAAAAAAAAGGAACCCTCATATACAAAAAAAATTGAGATGAAAATGAAAAAGAGAAGTGGATGAAATAAAAGGGGATTTCAAATAAATTTAGTGTTAAGTCAAGGTTTAGGTTCTCAAATGAAAAAGAAGGAAAAGGACTTTAGAAGAGGTGATGATGATTGCAACACTGCTTTGCAACAAGGACTTTTTAAGTCACTAATCCAAATTTACAATACCTTAACCCTCTGCCCCCTTACAGGCCTAAAAGACCCTGGAGATCTTGAAAGAACTAGGTTGTGTGATAATTGGAAAGATATGGGCAAACTTATGGGACAAAGCTTGCAGGTATTTCTCTTTTTAGAGAGTGAGAGTTACATTGATTCCATATACCTTTGGTTATTTGCTTTGTGAGAGCATGAAATCATTCTTGATGTGAGGGCACTTGAATGCATTTATTGAAACATGTTCTTGCATTAGACAAGAAACTAAAGTGAGCTTGAGCTTGTTTTGAGACTAACTAATCATCATTCGAAGCTTTTTTTATCATGATTGAGGGTAACATGTTATTTAGAGTAGTGTTGCTATAGCACTTTCATGTTAACTCTCATTGAGTATTATTGTACACCCTTATCGACCTTTTTGCATTATTGATTTACTTGAGGACAAGAAAAAGTTTAAGTTTTGGTGTTGATGAGTTGTAGATTTGCATTCATTTAAGATCAACTGAGCTCAATAATTAGTGTCCTCAATGCCTTTGTCCCTTTCTAATAGAATAGGGATGATTTGAAACTATGTAGGTAATTGGACAAGGCAAGGACATATGTTTGAAAGAATAGCTAAAAATGCAAAAATAAACATTGTTGATCGCCTAACAAGAAAGGTGAGTCGCTAAAGAAATCTAAGACTGCCTAAAGTTACAGTGCACTAGGTCAGCCCTCAAGTTCAATCGGTGAAGTGGGGAAAGAAGGATGATCCGCTTAAAGACACAAGGTAAAGAAAGTATATGTCGTTGAATCTAACAGTGTTGGTAGATAATATAACGGCTCAAAGGGCGACACAAAGTAGAAATCGATGAGTCGTTGAAGATACAAAAGAAAACTCAGACGAGATCGCCTATTGACACTCAAACACCTAAAGATTGAAGTAAGAGAAAGGTGAACCAAACAAAGATGGGTGATTCACCGAATACAGTTGTCGAACTGATCTAACGTTGCTGGAAGGGACACAGAACTAATTTTTGGGCATAATTTTGTGAAACTATAAATAGCCTGGAGGAGAGAGAAAGAAGTGGTGGAAAATTGAGAGAACTATTATGAACATTCTAGAGAGATAAACATTTCCCATAAAAGAAGAATGCTTTAATTGTTGAATTTTGAATTGTATAAACTTGAATTTGGGAAATTGAAGTTAGATTTGAAGTAGATTTGCTATTAGATATATTAATTCAGACTACCCGTGGCTAATTTCCCGCAAGGCATAATCTATTCACACTTTGCAATGTGTGGCTAAAATCCCAAACTCTTGTGGTGTGATTATGGAGTTGAGTGTTGATCTAATCTAGTGGGTTTTGTTAATTTCGCTATTTTATAACTATTGTTCATGAATTTGACTAATTGTTGAGTGATTGATTCATGAATTGAGATGACCATAATTCTAGTTTCGATCTTGTAATTGTGCTCGAAAGAGACCAATATGAGTGGGTAGTCTGTTCAATAGCTTCAGTTTATGTGACTTGATTACAAATCTAGAGTTTTGGGTTGCTTTGAATAGCATATAGATGATACCAAAAGAAGATTCTATGCAAAGATGCTTTAAGATGCTTTAAGATCCAAAGAAGAATAACGTCATATAAGATGACCTAGCTTATTTGTGATTTACTAGTTGCAATGAGAAATTCTACAATACCCCAATTAGAATCAATATTTGATCCCCCACACCCCTTGAGTCTTCAAGTTTGTTAATTTTCGATTAGTTCAGTATTGTTAATTGGTTGACTGAATTACAGTTATTAACATTGGTCGATGTCTCCACCCAGTTGTTATTTCAATTTAATTAAAATTAAGTGCTTGTTAATTCTCTAATTAAATTCTTAACCATATGCCGTTCTCTATGGAATTCGATCGCGATTCTTAGTTGGGTACACTACAAAAAAAAGGTTAATCTGTGGGGGTTTTATTGCGGAGGTCCTATTAACCTCCGCAAATTATATCAAATTGTGGCTGTTTACATGACCTCCGTAATTTGTATGCAATTTGGGGAGGTTGTTAACCCACAAACTTTATTTCCCTACCCACTTCAATTAAACTTGTCAAAAATTACGACACTCTCCTACATTTTTTATCTCCTGTCATTTCTCTTTCATCCATATCTTTTTCTCAAAAACTAGGATTCTTCCAGTTCTTTCTACTACTTTTCCATGGCGATCGACAAAAGTCATCGCCGTCGTTCTCTGACCTCGACTCCGCCGTCGTTCTTCGACCTCGACCCCGCCGTCGTTCTTCGACCTCGACTCTGCCTCCTCCGTCGTTCTCCACTTGCCTATTTCATTGGATGCCTATTTCATCAAACCTTATAAAACTTAACGATATCAATCTTTTCTAGTTGCGTTGTTCATGGACAATCTCAGATCGCGGTGCCGAGTGTTCCTGGCAGATGCTATTGAAGCATCGGCAGGTCTGGATATTGCGCTCTTGAGGAGGTTGGCTTTGTGGTTCTCGAAACTTCCGCGGTGTGCAAGTTTCGAATATGCAACGCTACTTACATTTTTTGGAATTATGATATGAGTTTGAGGATTGACTTTTAGTTTATTACTTATAAAATGTTGATGAACTGAAAACAACCAATATAGTTGTTACTTGTAGTTGTAAGTAAACAGTCAATTTGGATTGACTTTTAGTTTATTACTTATAAAAATGCATAGTTTTGGCTGTTAGCTAGAAATTCCTAACTTATAGCTTTTGACTTATTTTATCATTTTAGCAAATCCAAAGAGGTAGCTATAGCAGAAGTGTGGCCTCTATCATTTATAGCCAAAATTCTTAGCTATTCAAGGTGAATACTATCTGTCTTTCCCCTGCAGACACAGTAGGAAGCCGTACTCAAAATTTATTAATGCAGACAATCAACATCTAGTGTCTTCGGAGGTATTGTTCTTTCTCTATTTATGTATCTATGGTAAATTTGTTCGGACTAAGACGAAACCAACAATGGTGACAAGTACACCTCAAAACCCCAAGTGGTTGTTTAAGTCTTCACTATCCATAATAATTGATTCCGAGTTCTCATCGCAGGCTATAGATTATCTTGATTAGCTTCTCCGTATGATCAGGGTAGACTTTATAATAGTTTGAGATGTTTCTTTAGTACTTTATAACAGGGTAGACTTTATAACAGTTTGCAATTCATTACTGTCCTAACATTTGTAACAACTCCTTCATAGATGTCATTTTGTGGCCTTTAGCTTTATGCATTTGATATTGTAGAACAAGAAATTTTCTGTTTGGTTCTTCTTAATTCTACATTAGAAAGTTGTACTGCGGGGGTGTTTTATATCTAACAGATGTGATAAAAATAAAAGAAGGGGAGGCTGACATCTATATAACTGAGATTGAGGTACTCAACTGATTGTGTTTGCTACAATTTTATCGCATTACTTCCTTTGTGTTGCCATTCTTCTTATCCATTTACATTTTAGACTATGAATTTAGAATTCAGTGTTGCAGTTATTCCTGATTAGAACCAATGTTGGAGATTGGTCAAGCGTAAAAAGTAGATGAAAATGAGTGGATAAATACTCTTATTTGTTAGCACTTAAATATGTAGAGAAAGTCTTGGATGACATGTTATCTAAATATGTGTTAAATACTCTTGTTGTCTTAGTTGCAAGCTGTAATTATGTTACTTCAAGTGAATGAAATTGAAATGAAAATCAATAGCCTTTGCTGATAATTGTTCTTCATGTGACGTTTTAGAGTCATGTGCCATGGGTCTGAAATGTGCTGCAACAAGTTGTCAAATGGTCCCTTTCCTGTCACATTGTGCTGCACTATAAATCCCAAAAATGCTAACATTGCCACTCTCCCTACAAATCCAGCATCATACGAAAGAATTTAACTTATATACATAGATGATAATGATAATGATAATGATAATGATAATAATAATAATAAAAAAAAAAAAATCCGACTGTACCTCAATCTTAGAACCAAGTCGAGAAGCCATAATAAAATTTCCCTCCCAGACTTCTTATCTAGAGAATATTTTTCTTCTTATGGGTTTTCTATAACTAACATTGCCATGATTGATAGTGGCGCTGATGTGAGTTGCATTCAAGAAGGTTTAGTGCCTACTAAATATTTTGAAAAAACCACTCATATGGTAAAATCTGCATCTGGTCTGCTTTAGATATAAAGTATAAAATATCCAATACTCGTATTTGCCAGAATAAGGTTTGTATTCCTCATTTCTTTTTCTTGGTAAAAAATCAGTGAAACCATCCTATTATTTTAGGAACCCCGTTTATAAATGCAATTTATCCTTTTACCAATATAAATGCTAAAGGATTTTCAGCCACTTATAAAAATCAAGATATTAGTTATATTTTTATCACTGAACCTATTTCTAGAGATATTAATGCTTTAATTGAAATGAAACAAAAGCATGTGGATTATTTACAACTTGAGATATTTAGTATGAATAAATTCGATACTTTAAAATCTACTAAAGTACAGGAAAAGATTAAACTCATTTCCGAACAAATGGCCATTGATATTTGTGTTGATCATCCCAGTACCTTTTGAAATCGAAAAAAACATATTGTGACTCTTCCATATGAAGATGATTTCTCTGAGGAAAATATTCCTACCAAATCCCGTCCTTGTCAGATGAATACCGAATTGGTCAAATTCTGCAAAAAGGAAATTGATAGTTTATTGCAAAAGGGTTTAATAAAACCATCCAAGTCGCCTTGGTCTTGTACTGCATTTTATGTTAATAACGCAGCAGAAAAAGAACGAGGTGTCCCCAGGTTGGTTATAAATTATAAACCTTTGAATAAACATTTAAAATAGATTAGGTATCCTATTCCAAACAAAAGAGATTTATTGACAAGATTATATGATGCTAATATCTTTTCAAAATTTGATTTAAAATTTGGATATTGGCAAATTCAAATATTTAAAGACCATTCTTATAGAACGACATTTAATGTCCCATTTGGACAATACGAATGGAATGTAATGCCTTTTGGTTTAAGAAATGCTCCATCAGAATTTCAAAAAATTATGAATGATATTTTTAATCCTTATTTGGACTTCGTCATAGTTTATATTGATGATATTTTGGTTTATTCAAAAACTTTAGAGATGCATATTAAGCATCTAGACATTTTTAAGAAAATTGTTATTCAAAACGGTTTGGTAATTTCTAAACCAAAAATGAGTCTTTTCCAAACAGAAGTCAAGTTTCTAGGTCACCTGATTTGTCAAGGAAAAATTACTCCTATACAGCGATCTATTGAATTCGCATCAAAGTTCCCTGTTATTATTACAGATAGGACGCAATTGCAGCGGTTCCTAGGAAGTTTAAACTACATTTCCTCCTTCTACAAGAATTTGCCTCGAGATTTAGCTCCGTTATACGACATGCTAAAAAAGGATCATAAGAAGCCTTGGACTAATAGTCTCACAGATCTTGTAAAGACTATTAAAGAAAGAGTTAAATATTTGTCTTGTTTAACCCTTGCTAATCCCGCTTGGCCAAAGATTGTAGAGACGGATGCGTCTAATATTGGGTATGGAGGCATATTGAGACAAATTAATCTGCATGATAAAAATGAATATCTTATTCGATTTCATTCAGGAAAATGGAGCGATGCTCAGAAAAAATATGCGACAGTAGCTCATGAAATGTTAACTATCGTTAAGTGCGTATTAAAATTTCAAGATGATTTATATAATAAAAAATTCTTGATAAAAACTGATGCTAGTCAGTCAAGTATATGTTTGATAAAGATTTTAAACATGATGTGTCTAAGTTAATATTCGCTAGGTGGGAGACACAATTAGCCCCTTTTGATTTCGAAATTCATTATAAAAAGGGAAGTGATAATTCTCTCCCAGACTTCTTATCTAGAGAATATCTTTCTTCTTATGGGTTTTCTTGACTTCTTTCCTGATAAAGATTTGGTTACGATTTTGAAGGCAGTTTCTCTTAATAGAGATTTACAGGAACTTATATTATGGAGAATTATAGACGGAATGGTGACGGATATCGTCAATGATTACATGATTGAACAAGAGCTTTATGAAAGATTTTATTGTTATGAAGCTTATAACCTCTTGAATGATTAAAACTATAACCTCTTGAATGATTAAAACTAAATTATATGTTTGCATGATGAATCCTCCTTGGATAACCAAGGCTAGAGGAAAATGCAGTTATTCTCGCGGAAGGGGAAGATCATCCCCAAGTTCATCAAGATCGTCATACGGATCTTCATCATCTAGTACTCCAATTATACAAAAAGGAGGAATGAGTTTATATAACTTAAACTCTAAAGCACAAGAAAAAGCTTCGTCATCAATACATCTGGAAGATATTCCAGAAAGTGATCCATTATATGCTAAACTACATGAATTTCTAACTCAAAAGCAAGGTGATACTTTTGCTTCAATCGCCAAAGAAGAAGTTGATGATATCAAAACATATGAAAAGGTAGAGAAAAGAGAAATGATATTTCTCTTAGAAAACTCTGACATACAGAGAAAAGAAGAACCTTGGAAGATATTCCAGAGGTATTTAGTTAATGGGCTTTATTTCCCGGGTGAGTCATACAAAATTCGAAAATATTATGAGACTCTGATGATAAGCACATGTGTTGAATTTCAACATTTTTCAGGATATAATAATACAAGTGAGAATGTTTATAACTTCTCTAAAATGATTATAAAACACGTCATTCATATTGAAGATTGGGGTATTTCCTCAATGACTGAAAGACAATTCAGTCTAAACAAAGTCATGGTAAGCTTTACCTATTGGATTATATTCAGGCATTTAATAAAGTCCTCTGTTATAACAATGAGAGGCATAAACATACTTGGTTTATAAAAGTATGTGCCAAGATATTTGTTAACCGTATACCAAATTGGGTTTTAAACTGGTGATCATACCACGGGCCAACCATAAAAATATTGCCCGAACCATTTCTCAAGTTATACAAAGAATGGGTCAAGATTTCCCCGGATCTCAACAAGTTATATCATCAAGAACATATTTGTTATTTTCAACAAATTGAACAGATATATTTTTTTATAGAATTCTCTGTTCCATGGATTCACAAATGGGTTCCAGAAGTAGATTTCACTGAGGAACAAATCCCTTGCCTATACAGAACTTATTATAATAACTTTTGGGACAAGTGGATGAAGAAAGATCCTCAAACAAAGTCTATATACGGATAAGAACTGCTGGATCTAATAACGAAAACCATACATGATTATAAATCGATTCCTAATAAATGAATTATGACTGATGATTCAACCTCCGTAAAACATATGGGTCGTGACAATGTTCCTCCTGAGTTTGCAACTTCTCTGTTTCACGACACTTTGTGAGGATGTTAGGTGTACTATAGAGTTTTTCTCGAAATAGTCCAGTAGGCACACCACACGGTCCTCAGATGGAAGTAGGGGCACAAACCCAGGTATACATTAGGGTCTAATTATTCATGATAACATGGGTCAACTATCAGTGGTTTCTGCATGGACTATTGGTACACATATTACTCATGAGGTTATTTAGACAGAAGATGATCATCAGTTTTATGAGAGGTTTGAGAATATGAAACCACCCCAGCTTCAGGGTGGTAAGAACGAGGAGGCTCATGAGTTCTTGACTTTATTCCATGAGATGCTAGAGGCAGTAGATATGGGTGATGCATGATTTGTTCGTTTTTTGACACTTCAGCTCTGTGGTGCCGATAGAGAGTGGTAGAGGACTTATGTGAGGTCTAGACCAGTTGGATATCCTTTGAAAGAGTGGGATGTGTTCTCTAGTGCATTTCAAGAGCTCTTCATTCATTGGAGTGTGAGAGAGGAGAGTTGATTGAGGTTTAAGAGCTTCACACATGGTAGTTTGTCTGTTACTGAGTATGAGTCTAATTTCTGTGAGTTATCAACACATGTTATGACTATTGTTCTGAATGATGTAGAGAGAGTCCACGGTTCGTGAGAGGGTCGACTTTCTCTATCAGGTCTTATATGTTTAGAGCATTAAGAGAGGGGGCTTCCTTGGCATTCCATTGTGAGTACCACAAAGAAGGCAGAGTTGATGGTTAGAAAGGAGTTTGGGGACCCCTAGAAGGACCAATCATCTGGTTAGTTTTCAGGTGCCTCATCTGGAGGTAGAGGTTCACATAGGGGTGGGAGCTCTTTCTAGCGTCATGGTCCCGTTATTCATCCATGACAACAGTCGAGAATGGGCAGACATCCTAAGGGTCCTATTGTCACACCCCGAGCCTACACCCTGGACGTGGCTGGCACTTGAGAGTCATTTCTGGTCCCCAAGCGAACCCTCATCCTGGTTGACTACAAGAGGAAGACTAACTGAAGAATACAAAGCTTAAAATTGAATAAAATTCATTGAAACTCAATTACAAAATCTTTAACTCAAAGATTAACTCTAATAAAATAATATATTCAACTCGCTAGAAATAGGCAATTCAAGCCTGTAAAACATTTAACAAAATAAATGAAACAGACTTCTCAAATTCTAATGTCTATCTATGAAGCCTCTAAATGACAAAGATGAAAGTCGGGACAAGACCCACGACATCCTGACTAAACTGAAAAGTAAATGAGATCCTCTGGAAGCAAGGAGGCTCACCATAGCTAACTCGAACTGCAAGTGGTATCAACGAAGTGCTTGTTGATGATACTAAATACATGTATCTGCATCACTTCATGATGCAGAACAAATGGCTCAGTACATGAAATGTTCGAGCATATAAGGGGAATTCTAAAGCATAAACATAAGCTTGAACTTGATAAAAAGGAAACATACTTACCTCCTCTCAAATCACTCAACTAAACTCAACTCAAGAATAAGATACTTAACTCAAAGATATGATACTCAAGATATTCAACTCTAGATACTCAACTCAAGATAAAGAAGCAATAATAGATGCAATATATGGAAAACCTTTGAAACAGTAAATAGCAACTCAGAAGAATACAATAACAACTCATTTTGTACAAAAATATAATATAACTCTGTGGGAGATTCTCTAACCGACAACCATCACTATAAGCTATGTGATGATACAACGTCTTGCCCACGCTACCAGAACTATCCTATACTTTGCCGGTATAGAACCTCTCAACTAAGTGGATCCACTAAACTATGCTTAAAAGCAATAAGGAAATATCTAAAAAGTATGACCCTTTACCCATGTTGGTATACATGGTTTATGGGGGTTGTGAGTTGTCTGAACTCTCCCTCATATCGGTGCTCAATACTACTCCTAATAATATATACTCATGCTCATATGTTTCAAAAAAATACATAACTCTTCCTCTGGTTTGAGATAATTACTCAAACTACCCTCTTAAAAGAGGTAACTGCTCTTGAACTAACTTTTGAACTCATAACTCATTTAGAAATCTCAGTTTCTCTTTTATCAATGTAAAAACGGATGCCTCTGGGAATACATAGTCTCCTTATACTCATACTTGAAAACTCTTTCTCAAAAACATTTCAAAATCATATTATAATATGATCATTGATGACTCAGGAAGTCATACTGCATAAACATTGATGGTATATCTAGATATCATACTGCTTAAACATTGATGACATACTCGATTGTCATACTAATCATGTTTTAGAAAATCCTTCTCAAAACTCATCTTTATTTTATGAAAACTCATCTTAACTTTCTCAAAAACTCAGTTTAAAACTCAAAGTGTTGGCTTTAAAAAACTTCTCAAGATTTATAACTCAAAATAAGGTCCATACTGAATTATAGACATGAACAATTCAACTCAAAAATCTCAATAAAAATATAGAAACTCAATAATTAACAATAGAATTTTTTAAAAAGAACCACGAACTCAAGAACTCATATTAACTTATCTCAAGAATACTCAAATCTAGGGGTAGAATCCTAGATTTCTCTTTTGATGATTTGAATGAAGATGTAGGGCGTGAAGACGAACTACTCCAACACTATGATAGCCTTACATACCTGGAAGAACAAGGTTCTTGAAGAATCTTGAAGAAGAACTTGATTAGAAGCCTCGAAACCCTAGCTTGAAGGTAAACGATCAAGAAAACCTTTCTTGAGATTCTTGATCAATTAGTTTCTTGAAATCTCTATGGCCAAGAATTATGATTTTCATTAGTGATTCATAATTGTGTGGAGGAATTTTAGTTGAAAAGAATGGAATTCTTGAAGAAAGAATTACCTTGAAGAAGAATCTTGTAAAAGATTGAAAGAATCTTGAATGAAGTCTTCTACTCTGATTTTTCCTTAGGGTTTTGCCCTAGAGTTTGAGAGCGAAGAGAATAATGGATTAAAAGATGAAAATCTGATTGTCTTGAGCCTTTTATTAGTCAAAAAATTTGTTTAGGGTTTTCTTGGGGGTAAAAAGACAAAAACGACCCTTTTTAATGTTTTCCCATCGGCTAATTCGTAATAACACTGCATCAGATTACCAGAATGGTCATAACTTTTTAGTCATAAATTGGATTGACACGAAATTGGTGGCATTGGAAATTAGATTCAAATACCTTTAATTTGATAGGTTATGGGCCACGTAACTCTTTATATTCTAAGAGATATGGTTGTTTGAAGTTGACCAAGTAGAATCTTACATCAAAACTTAATCAATAAGGAAACTTCAAAAACACTTATCAAGAACTCATCAAGAAGTTAAATTAATCAATATTTATGGATAGATTCGCAAAAGAAACTCATGATTGGTGTGTGGGTGAACAAACCCAACACTATGGAAGCTTACATACCTCAAAGAACTAGGTTCTTGGCGAAATCTTGAATTTCTTGAACGAATGCTTGAAACTTTGAACTTTTCCTCCACTTGAATCTTCTCTCTAAAACCCTAAACGCTTTTGGAGATGAATACTGATTCTAATCAGTTTAGACCCTTAATTGGGTGTAATTCACGTTTAGAATAAGTGGGGGTAAGGAAAAGACTAAAATACCCCTCCTATTTTGGGGTAACTTTCCTTAAATGAACAACATGACTTCAAAAAGGCATATCTCCCTCATACGAGCTCAAAAATTAGCAAACTTGGTGGCGTTGGAAAGAGGACTTAGAGATCTTTCATTAGATATCTTATGGGTCTCCTAACTTATCATGTACTGAAAGTTATGGTCGTCTGAAGTTGACCCAAAACTTAAAAGAACTAAGAAATGACTCGAATGAATTCCCTTTAAAATTTTTTGGAACTCAAGGTGTTATATCTAGTGACCTGACCTTAATACTTAAGAAATTTTAAATTCCTTGGTAAAATCCTACTCACAACAAAGGATGGTTCGAGTCTTAGTTCAAAAAATTTCTTGGGTGTTACACCTATGGTTCTAGTTGAGATGGCCATGGTCGCTCATCTGGTCCATCACATTAGTTTTTCACACCCATGTCTTTTTTTTGGATCACTCAAGATCCTATCATACCTATTCAGCTACTCCAACTAGATATTCAGAGCCTTGGACAGGGTCGGTCCAGCAGAGGTGGCAAGGCTTTTGGTAGGGGTACTACAACTTAATAGAGTAGAGGTCAGGGTACCACTCAGACTGGATGTGTTCGAGAGGGAAAATGTTATGCTTTTCCGAGGAGGCCAGAAGCTGAGTTATCTCATGGTGTGATTACATGTATCGTCCTAGTTTGCCATCGACCTGCGTTTATATTGTTTGAACTGGGGTCTACATTCTCTAATGTGTCTACCTATTTTTCTATTGGATTTGATATGATATCTGATAGCATACTTGTGCCTATTCATGTTTCTACACAAGTGGGTGAGTCCTTAGTGGTGGATAGAGTGTATCGATCTTTTCATATTTCTCTTGTTGGGTAAGATACTTAGGTAGACTTGATCATTCTATGCATGGTAGACTTTGATATTATTTTGGGTATTGATTTTCTCTCCCCGCATCATGTTATTCTTGATTATTATGTTAAGATGTGACGTTGGTGATACCGGGTGTCTCGAGAGTTGAGTGGATGGGTGCTTGTGGTTCTTAGCCTAGAAAAGTTATCTCTTTTATTAGAGCTTAGACGTTGGTTGATAGAGGTTGTTTTTCCTATTTGGCCTTTATTCAAGATACTTGTGTGGACCAACCTCTCATAGATTCTCCACTATTGCAGAACCTCTGACCCAATTAACTTGCCTTAATGTTCCTTTTGAGTGGCCTAAGAAGTATGAGTTGAGCTTTCGGAAGCTCAAGTAGTTCTTGACTATCGCTCCTATATTGACTCTTCCAGTTGAGGGTGAGGATTCACGGTCTATTGTGACGTATCCAACATTGGTTGGGGTTGTGTATTGATACAACAGGGTCAGGATGTTGTTTATGCACCGAGGCAGCTTAGGCTACATGAGCGCAACTACCCCACTCATGTCTTGGAGTTGGCGATGGTATTTTTTGCACTTAAGATCTAGAGGCACTACATGTATAGGGTTCATTGTGAGATATACGCTGATCACAAGAGTCTTGAGTATATTATGATCCAGAGAGATCTTAATTCAACATAACGCTGTTGGATTGATATTTTGAAGGACTATGACCTCTTTATTCTCTCTAATTCGAAAAAGTCAAATGTGGTAGCGGATGCCTTGAGTCGAAAGGTAGTGAGTATGGCTAGTCTGTCTTTTTTATCTATCGTGGAGTGATGTTTAACTTTTGACATTCACTCCTTCTCTAATTAGATTATTCAGTTGCATTTTTCATATTCTAGGCATGTTTAGCCTATGTGGTGATTTCATCCCTCTTTACTTGATTAGATCAATATCTATAAGTTTGAGGACGAGGCCTTGGTGGCACTTCGAGCATATGCTAAAATGACAACAACTACAAACTTAGGACCTCAAATTCTCAAAAAGATTTCAAATCTGAAACTGACAACTCGCTTAGACCAACTTTCATATTTTGGGACTAAGGGAATTGACGAAATGCCATTTCGATATTCAAAACTTCAAAAGACACCAAAAATTGCTTTTTAACAACTTAATCCATTCAAATTCCAAAATTCTCAATATTCACAACTTTTAACTCAAAACTCATTCAAAAATGACAAGGGACCAATATTGAAAAGGGTAAAATGATAATTTTACAAAAAAAATCAAAAAATGACCGACCGAATGATTACATTATCCACCACTAAAAATCATATTCATCCTCAAACAAAAAGTAAAAGAAGGTATTTGAAGCCTTGAAAAGCTGAGGAAATATGGCATGATTATTAGACTTTGTCTCCCAAGTCCCCTCACTAACTAAATGGTGTTTCCACTACACCTTCACTGAAGTGTAATTGATATACAGTGAGTTAACGGTATTTTTGATGCGTTTCACTTAGAGTTTGTGTGCGTCTAGGGCCGTTTTGTTATAGAGTTAATGTTTTGTGTATAATGTTTGCAGGAAATAGGCTTGGATGCGGATTGATGAAGAAGTGAGTTGAAAAGTGAAGAAGTGGCCACCAACGGAGCCACCCACGGACCATAGGTCCAACGACGGGCCGTGGGTGGTCAGTCATAGGTCCTGGTCTGAGGAGATGAGTTTTAGTAATCAATACACGGAGTACCAGAACGGACCGTAGACTAGTCCACGGACTGTGGGTGAGGCATCGTAGGTGGATCATCAGGGAAGTCTGACAAGTGTTGAACCACGGAGCAAGACGACAGATCGTAAGTCAACCCACAGTCCATCTTGCACATCCTTCAAGGAGGATCTGAAAGTTGAAGGTTCCAGTACCTAATGAAATTGTCCAAGTGTTAAGCCAGGGAAGGGACCCACGGACCGTAGGTCGATCCACGGTCCGTGGGTCAAAACGTCGATTCTATCCGTGTCCAGACAACTTATTTCCTTATTTTGTTTCCTTTTAATTTAGGACTTGTTTTCTATAAATAGGAGTTATAAACCTCATTTTTTGGGGTTAGACATTATTGTAAGGTTTTAGTTTTGGAAATTTAGTTGCAAACTCTTAACAATTAATTTTCCAGATTTCGTTTTATAAGATTTTATCTTTGAATTTCAATTAAAGATTTTGGATTTCATCAATTTTTCCTGTAAGTTCATGAGTTCTTTTTACCCAATTATGAATTGTGTTCTTTCAAGCATGAGTAGCTAAATCCACAACTAGGGTTGTGAGAACCACGAACAATTAACAAAGTATGTATAATAATTAAGTATTTCTTGAATAGTGTGCATGCATGCATTGTTAATTCTTTCGCTTAGAAGTCTTTTTAACGGTTGTAAACGTTAGAAACCGCCTCGTTTCTACTTACCGGACCAAGGAGGTAGTGAATGAGAAAAGAATTAACAACAAAGATTTAGTAGATGCTATCTAATAGTCTATTATCAATTGGAGTGAGGGTGAAAACTAAGCCATACATTGAAGTGATGACTAATCTGAGGTAAAGGTAAGGGTTAGTAAAGCATACACTCGTAGCCGGACCAAGGTGCGTAGTGAAATTCCCTATTTGGAGGAACAATCACTTAGGGATACATAACTTACCAACTTTGCATGTAAAACACTAGGAAAAGATTATTATTATTAGAATTACCGCGTTAAGAGCTTATGGGTAACACATATGCCCTAGTTTATTTCTCATATTGATACAACAAAGTTGAATCTTGTCTACTTGTTACTTAAGCATAATAATTTGTTACTTGATTACAAAATCCCCCTGTTTACTTTTCTCGGAAATATTATGGCTAAACGAATGTAATAGTGAGTTAAAGTTAAAGTCTAAATCATATTCCTCGTGGGATCGACCCCAACCTACAAGTTGGGTTCTTTACTTGATAACGATCGCTTATACTTCTTTAGGGAGGCGTGATTTGAGCGTATCAAATTTTGGCGCAGCTGCCGGGGAATAAGGCTTTTAGATTAAATTTAACTACATTATTGAACTTTAGTCAAGTATTTCCTGATTTTACATTTTTCTTTTGTTTTTTTTGTTTTCTACATGTTTCTACTCTAGTGTATGCCAAGTACATGGAGTCGAGGCGAACCATTGACCCCCTACAATCCTGAACTAAGCAAGACTTTGAGAAAAATGGCAAATCGAAGGGTCCATAACAATCCGATCATCGAGGAACATGAGGATGGAGTTGACTTGCAACCTCCTGGAGTTGGTAATAAGAATGCTCAGATTCGTGGTGGTAATCTAATCGGATATGCAGTGAGGGTACAGAATCCACCAGCACCTAGGTTGCGTGATAACTACAGCGTCGAATTCAATACAGTTGAATCAGAAGGACCTATTGTTCTCCCTCTTCTACCTCCAGGGCATACATTTGTGGTGACCAGCAGTCTAATGCAAATGCTTACAGCAAGAGGGTTGTTTTCTGGTCTAGCTTCGGAAGATCCATATGATCACATGGCTATATTGAGAAGTGTCTGCAAGAGTTACGTGGGATGAACGAAATTGGATATGAATGTCATAGGTTTGAGAGTCTTCCCTCTGTCATTGATTGGTGATGCTGCGGTGTGGTTTTCTGAGTTTCCATATAATTCGATTCTTATGTGGGACCAATTGCACCAGGTGTTCATGGCAAAGTATTTTTTGGTGTCCAAAAAGCTAAATCACAAGGATAAACAGAACAATTTCGTAGCACTACTTGGAGAGTCTGTAAGCAGTTCGTGGGATAGGTTCACTGCATTCATAAGAAGTATTCTGAATCACCGCATAGATGATGAGTCACTAAAGGAGTACTTCTACAGAGGTTAGGGTGACAATGGAAAGGTTGTGCTAGATACAATTGCTGGAGGATCATATGGTGAGTGCACTTTTGAGGAGATCGCTGAGAAACTAGAGAAGATTTCCCAGAATAATAAGGCATGGAGCACTAGAAAAGGGAATACTGGTAGAAGCACATTGGCAGTTCAAGCTGCACCTAGTCAATCCAATGATGATATTCGTGAAGAGATGGCTCAAATAAGAACAGAGCAGGGCTTGGTATTAAAGCATGTGACTGAAGGTACAAAAAAAGTGAATGTGGTAAACTACTTAACTAGAACTCCACCACCACCGATTGAGGAATGTTACTATGAGGAGGATGCATATTTGGTTAATGATCAGACGGGGGGTTTTCGAGCCAACGCCCAAGGTTCCAACTCGGATAATTGGCGTCAAGGGCAAGGAAACCAAGGTCGAAACTATGGAAATTACAATCGAGCAGGAAACTATGTCCGGGATGGAACTACAATCATGATAACAACTACAACCGGAACAACTATGGCAACAGGAATGAGAGAGTTGGGCCCTATGTTCCACCTGGTAATAGAGAGGCTGGTAGTAGTATGTTATACATTGAGGATATGATGCAAAAGATGATGAAGCGGTTTGATGCAACTGATGAGAATGTGAAAGAGATGCGAAATGACTTGTCTAGAATCGGTCAAAAAGTTGATGCCCATGCAATGTCGATCAAGCAACTTGAGTAGCAGTTTAGTCAATTGTCCACTACTATGAACCACGTCAGCCTGGAACACTTCCTAGCAACACCATCCAAAATTTGAAAAATGATGGGCATTGTATGGCAGTCACTACTTGCGGAGGTAAACAGACCATTGATCCTCCTATGCCATCTGAGGTTGAAATTGTGGTAGAAAAAGATGCGGATGAGATTGAGGTTACTGGAGAGTCGAAAAATGCTACAGAGAAGAAAGCGGAGGTGACTCAAAAAGTTGTTCCCATGCCTAGACCTCCACGTCCATTCCCTCAGATATTGGTGAAAAATATCGAAGAAGTAAAATATTGCAGGTTCATTTCAATGTTGAAACAGTTGTCAATCAATGTCCCGTTGATAGAAGCCTTGGAGCAAATGTCTGGGTATGCTAAATTCATGAAAGACTTGGTGACCAAAATGAGGGCTGTTAGTTTTGAGAATGATGAAAGACTGCAACATTGCAGTGTTATTGCTACTAGGTCACTTGTGCAAAAGAAAAAGGATCCTAGAGCTTTCACTATCCCTTGCACCATTAGGCTTATGCACTTTGCCAAAGACTTGTGTGATTTAGGTGCCAGTATTAACTTGATGTCGTTGTCCATTTATAAGAAGTTGGGTTTAGGGTCTCCAAAACCGACTGCGATGCGTTTACTTATGGTTGACCGAACTATGAAGAGACCTATTGGAGTGCTCTAAGATGTTTTTGTTAAAGTGGAGTCATTCATCTTTCCAGCAGACTTTGTGATACTTGATTGTGAGGTTAATTTTGAGGTTCCCATCATCTTAGGGAGACTATTCCTTGCTATTGGAAATGCCTTAGACGATATGGAGAGAGGGTTGATGAAATTCTGATTGAATGATGAGGAAGTTACTTTTAACATTTATAGGTCTATGAGGCAGGAAACTGATCTAAACGCGGTTTTTGTGGTAAATCATATTGTGGAGCAGGATACTGAAGTGTCTATTGACGAGAGGTTGGGTGTTGATGCAATAGCAGCGGTAATGATGAATTTTGACGGTGATGGTATTGAAGACTATGAGGTGTTAGTTGCCGCACTTGATAGGTTCGAATTTTGTTCCAAGCCAATAAGATTGGAGTTAGATATGAAGAATCGTGATACACCACCTACAAAACCGTCTGTAGATGAGCCTCCAAAACTAGAACTCAAGGTTCTACCACCCCACTTGAGGTATGCTTTCTTGGGAAATGATAGCAGTTTGCTAGTAATCATTGCTGTTGATTTGAGTGTAGAGTAAGTTAAGGCCTTGGTTTCTGTATTAAAGAGGTTCAAGATGGCTATTGGGTGGACTATTGCGGACATTATTGGGATCCCTCCTGGCATTTTTTCTCACAAAATCCAACTCATGCCGGACAGTAAGCCTAGTATTGAGCACCAAAGGAGATTGAATCCCCATATACAAGAGGTTGTGAAAAAGGAAATCATTAAATGGTTGGATGCTGGAGTCATTTATCCCATTGCTGATAGTAGTTGGGTGTGTCCATTTCAATGTGTGCCCAAAAAAAGGGGAATCACTGTGATTCCAAATGCTAAGAATGAGCTTATTCCAATGAGGCAGGTGACTGGTTGGAGATTGTACATGGACTACTGCAAACTAAACGCATGGAGAGAAAAAGATCACTTCCGAATGTCGTTCATGGATCAGATATTGGATTGTCTCACTGGTAAGGGTTGGTATTATTTTCTAGATGGGTATTCGGGCTACAATCAAATCTCCATAGCTCCGAAAGACCAAGAAAAGTCCACCTTCACTAGTCATTATGGGACTTTCGCCTTCAAAAAAATGCCATTCGGCTTGTGTAATGCTCCAGCAACTTTCCAGTGATGTATGATGTCGATCTTTTCAGATATGGTGGAAGACACAATTGAGGTATTTATGGGGTGATTTTTCTGTGGTAGGTGACTCATTTAATAGTTGTCTGCTGCATCTGGCCAAGGTACTGAAACGATGTGAATAGTGCAATCTTGTGCTCAATTGGGAAAAGTGACACTTCATGGTGAAAGAGGGGATAGTTCTGGGGTCATCGCATTCTTAGAAATGTATTGAAATTGATAGAGCCAAAGTTGAGGTAATAGAAAAACTTCCACCACCTATCTTTGTAAAGGGTGTTAGGAGTTTTCTTGGCCATGCAAGTTTCTACCAAAGGTTCATTAAGGATTTCTCGAAAATTGAACACCTATTGTGCAAACTACTCGAAAAGGAATGTAAGTTTGTTTTTGATGATTCTTGTCTGAGAGCATTTGGAGAGTTGAAAGCCAAGTTAACTTCCGCACCTATCATTATTTCACCGGATTGGGGACAACCGTTTGAAGTTATGTGTGATGCGAGTGTGGTGGCGCTTGGTGTAGCATTGGGACAGAGGCAAGAGAAGATTCTTCATCCGATTTACTATGCCAGTAAAGCTCTGAATGTGGCTCAAAAGAACTATACTATGACTGAAAAGGAACTCCTTGTTGTGGTTTTCACATTCGAAAAGTTTAGGTCCTACTTGCTTGGTTCTAAGGTCATAGTGCATACCGACCATTCTTCATTGAGGTATCTGATGGATAAAAGGGATGCAAAATCGAGGTTGATTAGATGGGTGTTATTGTTGCAAGAATTCGAGTTTGAGGTGAAAGATAGAAAGGGGAAAGAAAATCAAGTTGCCGATCATTTGTCCAGATTAAAGTAGGAAGTTATGATCAAGTTTGAGGATGGAGTTGAGATTAATGATGCATTCCATGATGAACAAGTATTGGCTGCTTCTTATGATCTTATCCCTTGGTTCGCAGATTTTGCTAATTACTTGGCAAGTGATTTGGTTCAGTCGGACTTGTCATTCCACCAAAGAAAAAACTTCATATCTGATGTGAAGAAATACTTTTGGGATGAGCCTTACTTGTTCCGTATTTGTGCTGATGGGATTATTCGTTGTTGTGTGCCCGAGATTGAGATGATGAGTATACTAGAGGTGTGTCATTCATCGCCTGTTGGTGGGCACCATAGTGGTATCTGAACTGCTCACAAAATCTTGCAGTGTGAGTATTACTGGCCTACCATCCACCATGATGCTCATGATTTCTTTAAGTCTTGTGACCGTTGCCAAAGAAAATGAGGAATTTCAAATAAGCAAAAGCTACCTATGAATCTGATATTGGTGATTGAGTTATTTGATGTTTGGGGCCTTGAATTCATGGGTCCATTTGTGAGTTCACATGGGATGAAGTATATTCTTGTTGCAGTTGACTATGTATCGAAATGGGTGGAAGCAATTGCGCTTTCAAATAATGAGGGAAAGAGAGTCACCACATTCCTGAAAAAGAGTATATCCTCCAGATTTCATACACCTAGGGATATTATCAGTGATCAAGGTTCTCACTTTTGTAACAAGTTGTTCAAGGCATTGCTAGAGAAATATGGGGTTCGTCACAATGTCACCACTCCTTATCATCCTCAGTCTAGTGGGCAAGTTGAGGTGTCAAACAGAGAGATAAAGCAAATCCTTGCAAAGTTTGTGAACGCTAACAAAACTGATTGGTCGAGAAGGCTTGATGATGCAGTATGGGCCTATCGCACCATATGTAAGACTCCCATAGGTATGTCCCCCTACCAACTTGTATATGGGAAGTCATGCCATCTGCCTGTAGAGCTAGAGCATAAAGCAATGTGGGCGTTGAAGAAGTTGAATTTGGATTGGGGCGCCGCACCGAGTCAAAGACTGAACGACATGAATGAGCTTGATGAGTTTCGCCTAAAAACATATGAAAGTTCATCCTTGTACAAGGAGAAGATGAAGAAGTATCATGATCAAAAGATTGAAAAGCGTGAATTTGTTGCGGGTAATCTGGTGCTTCTATTCAACTCAAGGTTGCGCTTGTTTCCTAGCAAGCTCAAGTCCAAGTGGACCGGGCCATTTAGAGTCAAGCAAGTATTTCCACATGGCGCAATCGAGCTCGAGAACAAATAGGGAACGAGGTTCAAAGTGAACGGGCAGAGGATCAAGGTCTATATGGGAAATCTGAGAGTGTGCAAGAAGTGATTGAGGCATATTATCTTGATGAATTCTGAGTAATCAAGGTGTCTTTGTCGTACCACGACATTAAATCTAGCGTTGCTTGGGAGGCAACCCAAGATGTACAATCTAGCTAACTATAGGTTTTTCGTTTCGATTTAGGAGTTTTCTTCTTTTATTTTGATTTTTGTAGCTCTTTAGATAGGTTTTTATTTTTATGTATTAGTGTTGGCTAGATATAGAATAGGGTTCGTGTCTAAAAAGTGTCAGGAAAATGTAAAAAGAAAGTCCTAATGGTTACTACGTGTGCAGGGACGAAAGGCAAAATCTGCAGAAAATAGTTGTGCAGTGGTCTACAGACCCCATCGATGGTCTGTTGGTTAAACCACGGACCGTGGTTGGTGTCCGTAGATCCCAGGTAAGTTTTCTAATTTTTTCTAAGTGTCAGAGTGACCTACAGACCAGACCTACGGTCCGTAGGTCGACCCACAGACCGTCGACGTGGTCTCGTGGGTCCAGATTAGGGTTTCTGCTGACCCGACCTGGACCCCTTTCTTATTAAACCTTTCATTTTTAAAACCATCCCCCACTTCCATAATTCCCTCCCAACCGTTTTTAACCTTCCATATACCATTTTCTTCCTTTAAGAACCCACAAAATCATCCCTCACTGATCTCCAAATCAATTCACATCTCCCATATCTCCCTTTTTTCTCCTAAAAACATTCCAACACTCCCATCTTCTTCTCCAAGAATTTCACAGTCCGGGTTCGGTGTCCAAGTTGATTCTAGGGGTCTTTGCAGTCGATCACACACTCACCATTGTTGATTACTTGTAAGGTAAGATGATTTCTCCCAAACTTTGAGTATTTCATTGTTTCAATTGAAGACACAACAATGAACTTGACCTTGGGTTGTTCAATTACTTGTTCAAATGATAATGTTATTTTAGAAACACCCTTGGAATGACGGTATGTGAGTGTGTATGTAATTAAAATCAAACTCATACGTTAATAGATCTAATTGGAAGTTTTGACTTAGGGTTCGTAGTTTCGGTATGCTATAAAAAGTTGATTTATGTGTAATCGAAACCCTAAGGATGATAAACTACCATTTATTGTGTTGAAATGAATGATTAGATCTAGGTTGAATGAATGATTGTTGAAATTGTGGGTTGTATGAGAGTTCAAGTGTGATGCCTGGCACAAAATTGACTTACAAACCTCTTCCACGGACCGTAGGTTGGGGTTCGTGGATCAGTAGCACACAATACATGGTATAAGTATGGAACCACGGTGTGGACTACGGTTCGTCGTTTGATCGACGAACCATTCTGCACATCTGTGGTTCCCCATCTGAAACCCAAAATGTGACCTCCTGACCTACGGAGGGAACCCACGGACCGTGGTTCCATCGACGGACAGTAGGTACCCACCATGGGTCAACAGTTCAGCTACTGTCCAAAAAAAAAATTGTGTTTTGTCTAGGTCCGAATCTTGTTCTAAAATTATTCCATGAGGCTTATTGAATTGTTTTGGTACTAACTAAGCTTCCACATGAACCATGACCCCCAAACAAGCTCCTACCTACGCAGCAAAGGGCAAGTCCAAATTCGTCGCTCCTTCCCGACTTCTGATTAATGAGGACACAGATGAGGAGTACATTCCACCTACCACCAAAACCTCCCCCAGTGCTCCCCGCAATACTAGGAACAGAGCCCAACAGGTTAGCTCTAACGAGGTCACTGGCCCCCTAGTCTGATGAGGGGGACATACAGATCGAAGCATAGGCTAGCTTAGAGTCACATTCCTGCTCTAGTTCTAGCGGTGGTACTGATTCCTCATCTGATGTCGATAGCACAGGCGACAACCCGACACCTATCAGCATTGAGCCTGCTCCCAAGGCTGGTGAGCCTAATAGATTGTGTGTCCCTGTCCAGTTTCAGATTTATGAGAATGACACTATGTTGAACGAGCACCGGAGGATGGCCAGGCTCGTGACTGAGGAGTGTAGGGTCCTTACAGGCAGCCTCCACACTACACCTTCCATTGAGGAGCTCTTCAAGAGACACTGCTGCGAGTGGATGGCACGGAGTCCTGGGAAATACAACGAGGAGATAGCCCGAGAATTCTATGCTTCTTATGCCGCCACCATCAGAAACTTTATTTCTTAACAGGCCAAGCCCATACCACAGCCTGCACTTGAGTCCACAATAGTGCAGGGGTTCACAATCGACATCTCAGAGGCCACGATTCGCAGGTTCATCTATGGCCCAGCCCACACTCTGCCATCAATACAGCAAAGTACGACTATAGGATTGGCATCATTCATAGTGGGGCATTTCAGAGAGATGTCGAGCAGAGGGAGACATTATTGAGATGGATGGCCCGTCACATTGCAGAGGATGGGGAGCGCGCTGAGTGGGTACGGACACCTAACATGGGCATCAGGAAGGCATCATTGAGCTTCGTTATGAAGTTCTTCTAGCTTTTGGTTCGAAATAGACTGTCCTCGACACAGGCATACAATGTAGTTACATGGGACCGGGCTGTGATGCTAGCAACCATGTTGGCCGATTTGGAGATTGACTTTGCCCGCATCTTGATTGTAGAGAGCCATGAGACGGCCTTCAAGGCCACCACCACAATGCCCCTCCCGTGCCTTATTTTCTAGCTCTTCAAGGATGCTTTTATGCCCAATTGTCATTGCGACCGGTTGCTTGAGGCGACCAAGACTCTTGACATTAGCCTCATTCAGGACGATGCCAACGTAGCTGCACCTAGGAGGGAGCCACAGGTTGAGGTACCGCCTTTGGGTGATGATCTTGTTGCGGACGTGAAGCGGATGCAAGTTGATGACATTGCCATTCCAGCCCCTACAACGGATGCCCAGGCTCCACCATCTTCGGCCACTAGTCAGTCCCCTAGCTCCTCCCTCTTTAGGGTCCACTGCCATGCCTTTAGCCCGAGTACAGAAGCTGGAGACACAGATGGCCACGCTGTTGCAGCATATTAGGCCGTAGAAGCAGCGGTCTATTGAGGAGTCAGAGGCGAGGATGGAGCAGCTGATGGACTGGAAGATTCAGGCCATTCATAAGCGCCTGGATACTTTCGAGCTGAGAGTCTTGGAGAGGCCGGCCCTGACTATTGATTTGGCCACCTTCCAAATGGAGTTGGCGAGCCTGCGTGCCGATGTTGATGCCCTTTTAGCCACTCCCGAGACTGCACAGAGGCTACACCTACAACAGAGGAGGATGATGCGGTGATGACAGTCTTATTTGGCGATGATATGCCACCACCAGATTCTTCCCATGTTGCTGGGAAGTGCCACCGCTCCTACCATACTTCTAATACTGAGGAGGCTTAGAGATTGAAGAAGAAGGAGCTCCAGCAGCTTGAGAAGGCCTAGAGGGCATCTATACTTGATGAGGAGATGAGACAGCAGCGGGCCCGGGAGATTGGTGTTGGCCCATCCGGTAGTTTGAGCACTACTGAGGGTGCTACTGATGGCGTCCTTGATGTTGATCCAACGGGCTCCGGGAAACCGGACCCACCCGCTTCTTGAGAGGTCTTTGGCGCATTTGCGCCACAGGTTCGCTTCACCCTATGCTTTACTTTTTATTTTTTTTGTGCATTGAGGGCAATTGCACCTTATTTTGTTGGGGGTGGGGTAAATGGATTGTGAGTGATGGGGTGAAGTCTGAGTAACCCAACTTATAATCCTCCTTTGGGGTTTTCTTGTCTGTGTTCTTTTCCCCCAAAGGATTGTTTACTTTTATGTTGAACCGGCATGTTTAGGAATGTATGTGTAGAAGTAAGTAGAAGAATGAAAGCATGATGGCATAAAGAACATGAAATTGATACCCGTCCAAAAGTTTTGAAAAGTGCTATATCTATAGGCTAGATGAGTTGAATGTGTTGGATCTCAGTATGACATGATAAGAACCAATGTGACCTCATGACTTAAGCTAAAACTTGAATTGAGTAATCTAATAATCTGATAATGAAACAATGTGTCAAGTATGTGTGAGAAAAGTTTGAAATAAATGTTCCATTTGATACAAATGTTTGAGCGTAATGTAAACCACTTCTTTCAATACACCTAACTAACATTCCCTAAATTAATTGTTTTGGCACTGGTCCCTCCTTGGACATGTGCACCTTGACTTAGGCCAAAAGCCCAAGTTGAGGGTGGCTAATTCAAAAGGTTACCTTGATCTTGGCCCTAGTCCAACATCGGATATTGTGCACCTCAAATCTTGCAAAATACATAAGTTGAGGGTGGCTATGAAAAAGGGTATGAAAAAAGTTTTGTGTTGAAGAGAGGAAAAGAAAAGAAAAGATAGAAAAAGATGTGACTTTATTCAAAAGAAACAAAGAAAAATTAAGTAAAAGAAAAAAATAAAAAATATATATGAGCTATAAAGTCAAAAGTGACATTTGTGTTGAAAAGAGTCAAGGGAAAGAACTGAAAATAAAAAGATGTCAAGAATTGTTTGAGAAAAGAGGTAAAAAGCCAATGTAATGTCAAGGAGAGTAGAAAGTCACTAAAAAGTACCCAAATATATACTACCTGACCCTGAGCCTACATTACAAGCTAAGAAAGTCCTATAGTGATCCTAGTGACTAGTTTGGAGCGTCTATGCAGTGAAAATAAGGGCAAGCCTATGGTATTGAGCACTAACTGTACTTGAAGTAACTTCTGAGCGTGAGTGTTGAATGAATCCTAAAACTCAAAATTCATATCTATGGTGTGAAAAGGGGATTTCTTTTGAACTGATGGCATTAGTTACATTGTTAGAGAGTTAGTACCTTGGTGATTGTGAAAAGTGTATGTTGTGGTGTATATTGGTCAATCTATGTCATGTTTTGATCCGCGTGAGTTAGCTTATTGAGTCTAGATGAAAATATTTGCACTAATGTGATGGAATTGAGTTAGAAAGCGATGTGATTGCTTGAGTTTGGATGTTTGCTTCTACCTAAGTGTCGTTTAGAGTTTTAGTGTGTCGCATGAGGACAAACAACAAGTGTAATTTGAGGGTGTTGATATACCGTGAGTTTATGGTATTTTTGATGCGTTTCACTTAGAGTTTGTGTGCGTCTAGGGCTATTTTTTCCTAGATTTAATGTTTTGTGTATAATGTCTGCAGGAAATAGGCTTGGGTGCGGATTGATGAAGATGTGAGCTGCAAAGTGAAGAAGTGGCCACCAACTGAGCCATCCACAAACCGTAAGTCCAACGTCGAGCCATGGGTGGTCAGTCGTAGATCCTGGTCTGAAGAGATGAGTTTCAGTAATCAACCTACGAAGTACCAGGACGGACCATAGACCAGTCCATGGATCGTGAGAGAGGCATTGTAGGTGGAGCTTCAGGGAAGTCTGACAAGTCTGGAACAACGGAGCAAGACGACGGACCGTATGTAATGCCCCGGAAACTAGCAAGCTAAACTAGAGAATTCTAGAGCCTTGTGTGAGAGTTTTAGAGTTTCGTATGAGGTTTAAGTTCGTAAAATGACTTCCCAAACTTAGAGTGAGGGTTTTAGGGTTAGGGCGTCAAGGTACGACTCCCCAAGGACCAACCAAGGGGCCCTTGAGGAGGACCCCAAAACATCCCCAAAACCTATCAAAAAATAGCCCTCCCACGAAGGGCATCTACGGATAGTAGATGGACCCACGCCCCGTGGGAAGGGGTCGTGGGTCAAGGCCCCTAGTTCCCCTGCATGATAAGCCCCAATACTCAACCTACGAGTGTGCAGCACGCCCCGTAGACCCACCCACGGTCCATGAGTCGGGGTCTCGTGGGTTGGGCAGCATGTTCCATAAAGTAGTTTAAGTTAGGGACTTGGGGGTTAATTCCTTATTAATTAGGGGTTAAGTGGGGAGGTTTTATTAGTAATTAGACCCCCTATATAAGTCTAATAGACTCCTAAATACATTGATCCTAGACACAATTTCTAAATCCCCAAAGAACCAAATTCCCTCTTGGGGGTTAATTCCTTATTAATTAGGGGTTAAGTGGGGAAGGTTTATTAGTAATTATACCCCCTATATAAGTCTAATATACCCCTAAATACATTTATCCTAGACACAATTTCTAAATCCCCAAAGAACCAAAATTCCCTCTCAAATATTCTCTCTCTAGAAAGTGAAGAAGAAGAAGAAGAGAAGGAAGCTAAGGAAGAATTCTTCCATTGTTGAAAGATTTTGTGAGGGCTTTGAATCAAGGTATGTTAGCTTATTCATCTATGGGTTCTTCCACCTATAGCGCCCCCTAGATTTCCCCCAAGTTGAGAAGAAAATCCCCAATTCTAGTTAGGGTTTCTTCCTATGTTGTGGGTAGTGTTGAAGAATGATTTCAATTGAGTGGATAATAATTATATATGATTGTTTTAGTATTGAATCATGATTTATTGATGATATTATGTGTTTCCATGGCCAACCCTAAGTCTAAATTGATGAAATCAAAGTAATGTGGGTTTGTGCCTTAAAGAGGGAAATTGAAGACTTAGAGTTGATCTTCTAGAATTGATGTTATGAATGGTAATTGTTCAAGATTAAAATCAAACATACATGAATTGATTTAGATTATAGTATATGTGATTGATCATGATTAGTAGAATTTGAGAATTGAACCTTTATGATGAATTATGACTAGAATCACTTGACAATGAAAAATGTGATTAGAATACCTTGAAATATAGGTGTGTATGATGATTGTAAGAAGTAAAGCTCTGAGAGAAGGGCTAGTAGTCATAAATGTTGAGTCACTAGTGATTTGAGAGTAAAGTTAATGTGATGAATAAAAGTCTAATAGGCAGAATTTTGGTGAAAGGCATATACTCACCTAACCTACCTTATAAATACTTGAATGTATGAAGTGATAGAACCGCTTGAACATAGATTAGTTGTCAAGGACATTCTTCCATGAGACATGAATGTTAAGCAACGCTTAATAGTAAATCTTGGTGTGTATGCTTGGCCCCAAGTGGATATTGACAATGAGATGGAGTGTCACACAAGGTAGGGCCCGGGCTCCAAGTAGAAAGGAGAACCACACCTATTTGATGTGAGGACTATCCAAGTTAATAGGGGAACTCTTGCGTAGTAGGGTATGGGTTTTCCCAAAGTTAGGTCTCATGATATGAAAACCTTCACACAGTGAAGTTAAGGTTTCTAGTAGCAATCTCCATATCTAATGAACTAAGACATGCTTGAAGAAGTATCTCTAAGTGTACGAAAGCAATAATGGACTTAGACATGCTTGAGAAAATATCTCACAGGTTCCATCTTAATAATGAACTTAAACATGTTTAAAGAAGTGTCTCATAGGGTTCAACATAATAATGAACTAAGATGTGCTTAAGGAAGTACATCATAGTGTTCTAAGGTCTAAAGAAAAGGACTAGTTTCCAACTAAGAAGTATGAGTATGAGGACCAAAAGGTGATAATTAGTATGAATGGTATTATAGGATGCCATTCATGCATTGCACAAGTATGACTTATGTAATAAGACCATGTTAATCATGACCAAAAAGGGATACTTAGCTTGGATAGGATTATGGGGTCTTATTTATGCATTGCATAAGTATGATTTAAGGTTATTTGAGAAGTAGTTCTTTTATGATATGAAATACTAAGGGTGGAATAATGCTTATATGATGCTTATAATTGAGACTTTTCTTATGATTATGATACTGTCTCTTCTGCTTATAGTTTATGTTTCATGAAGTATTTCTTATGCTTATGGATTATGTCTTATATTGACTAACCCTTATGTTATACTATTATGATGCTATGCTAGCCAATATATTTAGTACATTTTGTACTAACGCATACTCTTGCCTACATTCTTATCAAATGTAGGGTTCGGTGACATTGAGTTCCTATCTTAAGGCTAGATTTCTAAGGAGCAAAGGAGTTGAAGATTTGGTGAGTCCTCATAGCTTCGAGGAAAAAGCCAATATTTCCATTATGTCTTTTATTTACATGTTTTGAGACTATTGTATGGGCTATATCCCAAGAGTTTATTTCAAAAGTTGTATCAGATGGTTTGAGTCAAAGTGTAGTAAGACTTCCGCTTGCATTTTATAAAGACTTCGATTGTATGGATAAAGTTTTAAAATTTCCGTACTTTTCTATTGTTCTATATTATGATATGCTAAGGACTTGTATGAGACCCCTTCGAGGTCAAGTACGCCATGTTACATCTAGGGTGTACCCCTGGGTCGTTACAAACATGGTAATCAGAGCACAAGGTTTAGAATGGTTCTAGGATTGTCTCAAATCACATCTAGTAGAGTCTTGTTCATAAATGTGAAGCGCACCACATTTATGAATATGAGGCTATCGGATGTTTAGGAAATCTCATTTCTTCATTCTCTAAGTCTTGCCATAGAGTTTAGTTTTAGTAGGTCCTTCTTCTAATCTGTGCCAGTTGATTTTCAGGGTATGGCTAATGCTAGGAGAGGTGAGGAAGGCAATGAGGAGCAAGAGATTCCTCTCCAAGTTCCACCACAAGCTCCTCCCCAAGCTCCATTTGATTCTCTGGATATGTCGAATGCGAAGATTAGGTCGGCTTTCCAAATATTGGCCCAGCTTTGATGGCACAAGTGAATAGGGATGTGGTAGCTTCGGCAAACCCAATAAGGGGGATGGCTGATTCTAGAGTGAGAGAGTTTTTGAGGATGAATCCTCCGAAGTTTAGTGGCTCAAAAGTGGAAGAGGATCCTAATGGGCTTATAGTGAGGTTTATAAAGTACTTGCCATCATGGGAGTGACTTCGGTAGAAAAAGCGGAACTAGCCGCTTACCAATTGAAAGATGTTGCTCAAATATGGTATGAACAATGGAAAAATACTAGGCCGGTGGAAGTGGGCTCAATAGAGTGGGAAGTGTTCAAACTAGCATTTCTTGATAGGTTCTTTCCCCGGGAGTTGAGGGAAGCCAAGGTGGAAGAGTTTATCAACCTTAAGCAAGGTAGCATGAGTGTTAAGAAGTATACCTTGAAATTTACTCTAATGTCTAAGTATGCTCCATCTATGGTAGCAAATCTGAGGGATATAATGAGTAGGTTTTTGACGGGTGTGTCCGAATTGGTTGAAGAAGAATGTTGTACGGCAATGCTTGTGGAAAATATGGATATCTCTAGGCTTATGGTGTATGCCCAACGAATTGAGGAGTCAAAACTTAGGAAAAAGAATAGGGAGATGAAGAGAGCTAGGACCAACGAGGGGAACTTTTCTAATGCTAAGTCTGATGGACAAGGTAGGCCTAAGTCTAAACAATGGTATTCCGGTCAAGCTTCCCCTTATACCCATAGGGTTAACCAAGAGAAAAGTAGTGGCACCAAGTGTGGAAGGAATCATTATGGTAAGTGCCTAGCTGGCATGGATGGTTGTTATGGGTGTGGAAAGAGTGGGCACAAAATGAGGGAATGCCCAGTGCTTAAGGCCAAGGGAAGGGAGGATAAGCAAGTTGCTCCTAGTGGTCCGTATGAGAGAGCCCAAAAGAAGAATAGGTTATTTGTCCTCCAAGCCAAAAATGATCAAGAATGACCTTCTAATGTGACTACTGGTATATGTTTCATGCTTTATTAAGATTCCGGTATTGTTTGGTCTTTTGTGACTTGATATGTTAGACCTTGAAGTTGCCTTTAGTAGGAATGATGCTTAGAAAGTCCATTTAGGCTTTCTTCCAAGGGGGAGATGGTGTGCCTAAATAGTAAGGTACTGTGTGTTTATGTGTTACCATGATTTCCTTATATGCATGTTCATGAAGCTTAGGTCTTGATAGAAATTGACTTATGTGCATTGTTTTCCTTATGTTGAAGAGCATTGATTATGAGTTGCTTAAATGACTTCATGAGAGTAATAAATGAGCATGCCTTAGTTTGGAATTGAAAGATTCCTCCTTGAATAAAATGTTTTTTTGAGAGTAAAAATTCATTTAGGCTCCATGAGTGTATGATTGAGGATGTTTTAGTTAGCAGATGGTAGTCCCTCCTTGAGTATGAGTAGATATAGAATTTCATGCATTATGGGTTGTTAGATGTAGTTCCTACTCCCTTGAGTTGCATTGAGTATGTTTAGCTTGTAATTGAAGTTCTCCTATTTTGTTCATGTGCATTTAGATGAGTTGCATGCATGATGGGCTGCTAGTCAAGAGTCGTTTCCTTTTAAAAGTGTTTAGAAATGTCATTCTAGGAAGAATGTTCCCAAGGGGGAGATATTGTAATGCCCCGGAAACTAGCAAGCTAAACTAGAAAGTTCTAGAGCCTTCTGTGAGAGTTTTAGAGTTTGATTTGAGGGTTAAGCTCGTAAAATGACTTCCCGAACTTA
>JAJOOD010001492.1:0-23015 GCA_029582525.1 Solanum tacnaense
TCTCAACACATCACACAAACAATTGATCACATTGCCTTTTATTATCCCTTTTTCATCATTAGAATTAATCAATGTGGACAAGTCAACCCATCACCAAGCCTCATTACCCTAAACACATATTACAAGGAAATACATGAATTCCATACACTTAACAAGGGTTTAGAAATCCACTTGCCTCAAATAATCGGACAATCATTCTGAGACTTGAGCCTTCCCTTTTCGTTGTAATTCCAACTCAAAGCAATCTATTCACATTAATAATCACTATAAGATTTCGAAACTAACAACACCCATTACTATGATCCCAAAATTCACTTCAAAGTTGAATCTATGCCCACAAGGACATAGCTGAAATTTTATTAAAACTATATTACTCATATCGTCCCCCAAATTTATAACACGTAAACAAATTATAGGAGCAACATTGTTGGACCATTGCCTTGAAAACATACGGACATTAAGCATGGGGATTTCCATATCCTAGCTTTAACCCATTAAATAAGCAATGTACTATAATTTATTAGAAAAAGATCACAAGTAAAATGAACGAATCTATCATGTGTTTCTTAAAATTATAAAATATCTACTCCCTTAGTATACAGAAATCTTTATAATACAATTAAATATTAAAGTAACCACCACAAAATCCTATAGTATCTAGCTCTTAAACAAATCCAACACTGTCATCTAACATATCTTTTATTTATTTATTTATTTACATAATTACTTTTGATGTTAGCCTCAATTTACCAATCAAAACAAAATTAGCCAAGTATTAGAAAGGTAATGATTATAACAATTCCTTACTTGAAGCACCCGTGATTCCTCTTCAATTTGTAAGTCCGCCGCAGGTAAGTTCTTTCGAGTTCCGTCTATTCTCCCCTTTTCTCTTTTTTTCTTTCTTTCTTTTCTTTTCTAAAATAAACCCTACTAACTTATTTTAATATTAAATAAGTTATTGACTTGACTCATTAACCACCAACTAATAAAATTTAATTATTTAATAAATATCCACTAACTAAATAACCGTAGTTATCAAATAGTTCAAATTTTCAAAAATTACATTCCGGTTCATTACACATAAGCATCCTCACTCTCAGAACCAAGAAACATATGAGGCTTTAACTTCAAAAACTTAGTCAACATTTCATGCTCATTACCAGTCATAATAGAACCCAACAAAAGACGGAAGAACGTATCATTACCTCCACTCCCACCCACCTTGGGCACAGTGCTAGCAACATGAGGATTAGTAGGAGCTTGAGTTGCTTGAGCAGAAGTGAGCACTCTAGGACCAACCAACCTTTTCAAGAATGACATGATCTATTGAGCTAAAACTGGGTCTATGGGAGGAACATTGGTAGTCTCAGCCTGCACCTCTTTCTCTTGTCCAACCTCCTCAACGTTCTTAACATCAACATTCTCCTATTCCATCTCTTCATGATGCATTGTAGGGTTCTCATTCACAGGAGCTCCATTTCCAGCAAGCGCTACTCTTCCATGGCCTCTACCCATGCCTCGATCGCGACCTCTTGCTGTAGATTCCTCAGCTGGGGCATTGACGGGAGCTACGGGCCTAACGCCGTTGAATCTAGTATTAACCATCTGCGGATATAAGAGTGAAGGAGGTTAGATACCAATTTGAATCGCTAGATACCAATTGGAATCAAGTCATAGCACGAAAGGAGACAAGTAAAAATAGAGAGATTTCCTAAAGTCCTATATCCTCTTGAAGAAAAGTAAAGGCGTCCCCGTACCGTTCCGCAAGACTCTACTAGACTCGTTTTGGTACATCGAGATCACCGAACCTAGGCTCTGATACAAACCTTGTCACGACCCAGCCCATCGTGATTGGCACCCACACTAACACTCCGGTGGGAGAACCACTACTACAGCCCGAACCAAGAAACTAAACCAAAACTAAGGCATTTAAGTTACGAAAGCAAGTTAAATACAAAGGAAAGAAAGAAGGAGTTCCATAAACTCCAACAAAGTCTAAGAATGAACTAAACAATGCGGAAGAAATAACCTAGAACCTGAAAGTCAATGTACCAAAACATCTAAAGTTCAAAAAGTCTAAACAAGAAGGGAAGCAACCCCAATCTACTGAACTAATCAACTAACTAGAACAAATGTCTAAGTCCGGAAATGGTGGACATAGACGAAAGAGAACCCATGGCAACTCGAAAGAATTGGCTCACCCTTGAATTCGAACAACGATCACTGATCTCCTAAGTGGATCTGTCAGTAGTCGTTTGAAGATGCCATGTACTCAACAAAATAAGAGCAAGTGCAGTATCAGTACACAACCACAGTGTACTGGCTATCCCACTATGTGTAAATAAGCAAGTCAATACAACATCATAAAAACATGCATATATATCGAACATATACAATATTATCAACATTACGAACTACTTCACATTTTGCAAGATACACAATTAAGTCACGTCATTGGTCCTCTCATGGAACCCAAACCCAAACAGTTAGCATAACAGAACACGGTACTCGATCCAATAATTATGCCAGAACGTGGCAACCGATCCTATATTTATGCCGGAATGGGCAACCGATCCAATTTAGTTATGCCGAAACGTCGCAACCGATCCATTTAACACACCACAATCACAAACACAAGTATATCTTCAAGATCATACATTTAAGTCATGATTTCATGGCAATCATCATTCGTCTATCTCATTTACAACAAGCGTGATCAACAATGCAACATTCATATACATACAAGTATCATAAAAGCAAGAATAATCATACATCACACAAACATAGAATCACAACCATCATCTACCTCTAAACAAGATTGAAACCCTAAGAAACTTGATCCTTCCCTTTACGAATTCGTTCCTCTTGTTCTTGGTCTACAAACAATCAATATAGCACGGGAATCAATAAATAATCACTAATTACCCGCATTACTAACAATTCAATGAACCCTAGATCAAACCTATGATCCTAAGTATTCAAAATAGGGCTGTTTCTACCATAGAATCTATATCAAAACCCTCCCCCATCGATATTTACCCATCTTATTACGTTCTACGGATCGAAAAATGGATTCGAGGAGTGAAACACTTACCTTTAGCCTCAAGAATGGTGGAAAATGTGTAGGAGTCGCATGTGGTTCATTATTTAGCTCTAAAATTCAAAAAGTGCATTATAAGGTCGTTTAGGGGTTTATTAACGACCTTAAGTCGCGTCGAGCCTGCCACAACGGCCCTCATCCCTCTGTAGCGGCCCAGCTAGAGAGGCAAAGACCTCTGCCAAGGCGGCTTGCACAAACCAGTGAGCTATTTTAATGATTAAAAAATCCCCTTTTTACAACACACCTCTAACCCACGACGCTCATAAAATACCCTTCACGCTAAGATCGATTTCGGGAGTTCTACTCGCCCGAATTCAATTCCGTAAAGTCATACGGATTCCTTAACGAGTTATCTACTTACTAATGTAATCAGAATCATATATAATTCACCCGATTATTACCAGATTTCTCTACACCTTAACAACTCTGATTTGGTCCAAATCTGGACTAGGTTGGGAAAAATTGAAATATTACGAAAAAGATTTTCGGCTCCAAAATTTTCCCCGTTGGCATTTCTATAACGACGAGAACAGCTCGGTACCAACAAAAAGATTATTAGACTTGACAAAAGAACTAATAGAGACCAAATTCTGAGTAGCGGTAGGAACATGTAGAATATTATCAAGTTTAAATTTTTTATCTGAAGCACTGTTTAAACTTTTACCTATGTGAGATATGGGTAATTTAGAATCATTACCTAGAGTGAATTCTTGAGGACCTTGATATTCAGAATGAATAGCAAGATTATCAAGATTAGAGGTAAGATGATGCGTGGTACCACTATCCATCAACCAATTCTATGTAGGTGAGCTTTCGATGCTGGCCAAATGTGAGGCAGGATAGCTGGATATTTTGGTTCCACTAGGAATTTTTGGTGAGGGATAGACTCGTGTAATGTGCCCTTTACCTTCACAGTTGTGACAAACAATTGGTGACATGTCTGAAGGTATTCGATTAGAGGGCTGGTAGGAAGCACGATTGTGAGTCGACTGAGAGAATCCACGACCTCGATTACCTCTTCCTCCTCTCACACGACCACGGTGTGGAGTGAATGAACTCTGGGTAAAATATGTCGTGGGTGCAATAACAGTAAGAGTTTCATCTCATTTTAATTATCTTTCTTCATTCAACAACATTCCATATAAAGCGTCAAAAGAAATCTCCTCTTGACGTGATTCAAGTGATTTTGTGAAAGGACGATAAGTTGGTCCTAATCCAGCAAGAACAAATTCGACCAAATAATCATTGGAAATTGGGTGTTGTATGTGACTCAATAGTTGCATTCTCTCTCTATAAATTATGCAACTGAGATTTTAACTCACGAATTTGTGGCTTTGAACCGGAAGCATAAGCAGTCACAAGTTTAGTCCACGTTTTTCGAGCAGTTTCAGCACCAACTAGTTAAGGTGATATACCTTCAGAGACTGAAGCAACGATCCAACTTAGGACAAGTTGATCTTCTCTCACCCAAGAATTATAGGCAGGGTTGGGTTCATTATCATCCCGAAGTCGTTCTGGAATTACCTCATCACCTTCAATATGATAATCAAGACCACAACCCCTAATCATAGGGAGAAATTGTGTCTTCCACAACAATAAAATGAAGGATGTAAGTTTAACAGACATTTGATGGGCAAGGTTGGGAGAAGGGAACACAGTAACAAAGGAATTATGTGTAGTGGATGATGTTCCAGATGCAGTAGAAGTAGAGTCGCCTGCCATTGCCGTAGAAATTGAATGTTGCGTTGTTGTTTTTTTTGGGTTATTTAAACCTCTTAGGGTTCTGACACCATGTAGAACCTTTTCAATATATTATATGTGATGTACATAAGAGAATATATATAGTCTAACTTAAGAGTCCTATCGTTACACAAGTACAATAACAAAACCAGCACAAACTAGGAGATAAGAGACTAATCCTAGTTGGACTACAAACGTTGCCTCATCTGTCTTCAGATACAATATTTATTATGTAATTATATTTTATCAATGATTTCACTTTTATTTTTCAATTGTTCGTTAATATGTATTATATGTAATATTTATTGCAATTTATGTTATTTAGATTAAAATATAATTTTATATTAAATGATGAATTTAAAAAAAATAATGAAATTTTGTATTACATAAAGATTATAGAGTGATTATTTACAAAGAGAAGAAATGATTTATATTATGAAATAAGAAAATAAAAATGAAATAGAAATAATAATATAATATTGAGGAGAGAGAAAAAGATTCTTTTTTAGAGAGTAAAATAGAAAATTGCTTTGGAGTTGGTTGTCTGAAAAAATAGAGAACTCTATATTTGGAGAGTAAAATAGAGTATAGGATTGGAGATGCCCTCAGAGCACACACACAGTCTCTCTTGTGCATGTTGGGGCGTATCTTCGTGCTTACTTTTATATGGCAGACCAGTCAGGGACGGATGAGGAGAAGTTGGAGAAGAGGAACAAAGTCTTTTATGCAACCTCTTGAATAAGACAATACACTTGCTCAGACAGTGGCTCATGCTTTATCTCTATTGGTGTGTGTAACTCCTACATTTTTGAAAATTATTCGCGACTCTTTTGTAGATATGCATTTTCAGGTTATTGATTTGATTGTTCCAAATTTCACAATCAATGCTGAAAGATTAATCTACTGGAAGGCTTACATGAGTTTGGACAAGATTGGATGTTAGTTGTTTATGCTTGTGTTGTTCTAACAGTTTTAAAGAATGTTGACTATAATGGGTATGATAATTTCATGGCTACAAGTATGAGAGAAATCTTGCCACTGGTTGGTCTTGAAATGGGACAAAGACCTGTGCTGCTGCACGTAAGATCAGAGTTAAGCTGGGTGCGTGTAGTATCATCAAACGTGGGCTTATTATGACGTTGCTTGAATATGCAACAACATGCGGCATGTTATTTTCTATGTGTTACTATCTGATGTCAATTTTGTCATGGAACGAAATGCACAACTTTAATATTTGCTATGATATGCTTATTTTTCCGATGTCCTCTATACTACTAAACGATCAAGTGATAGGAGAAGCCCAAATTCTCTTTGATGCCTATAAATCCATCTTGAAATGTGACCATCCTCAATTCTTCATGTATTTGGGCACATACATAGATCAAATGCTTTTGAATAAGAATAACTTCAACACTCTGTTCATAATTGCAATAAAAATCAAAGCAAGCTCAACACAATTTTCTACTATCCAAAACCATGTCCAAGGTGGTGACCCTGCAACTAACGCTTTGGCGGATGAACTAGCTCGGCTTCACAGGATAGCTATGGGTAGTAGATCTATAAGCATTGTTGTGAATATAAATGTTGGTGGGAGGATGTTTGAACAATTTGACCCATAAGAGTATGATGGTATTGTTTGATGTTAAGCGTTGCCTCATCTCTTTGTTTTTGCGTTGCTGTCGGATCCAACTGTGCAAAGGCTGACCATAGTATGCACTTCGCTTCGTTAGTTCTTGTTTTGTTTTATGGATCGCATTCCGTCATTTATTCTTTATTCCTTTTTGTCAGAATTTCATCTTGTCTACCTCTTTAATCTAATTCTAACACCGTTATTTTGATTTGGAAAAAAATCTATGAGATCTTTTAGGTTTTCGACTTTTATAGAAATAGCAGAAGCTGTTCAAGGTACCAGGAAGGATTAGGGTAAACAAGGTTTTTTATTTCTGATTATGTAGTCACTTATTATTAAAAAAAATAAAGCTAGCTTTTGGGGTTGAATTATGCTCAGATGTCATATCTTTTCATGGTATCAAAGTCAGGCCCATCCCAATTTGTTGTTCACCGATGTTGGGGTCCCATTTAGAAGTGTGCACACTCTAGTTGAGATCTGGGCATGCGGGGGAGTGTTACGAGTCCCAGATTGGTAGAGGAATGAGAAATTGGTCTCCTTATATGGACTTGGACAAACCTCCCCTCATGAGATTTTGGCCAAAAACATCCTTAAACTATACCTCAAACTTAAACTACATCCTTAAAATATATATTTTTTTGGCAAAAAACATCCTCTAAGTATTTGAAAGTTAACAATTTCCATCCTTATGTTAGATATCGTAAAAAAACTAAGGGATCCTATAAAAACATGAGCATTTCACGTGACTATCAACAAAAGTTTTCCTACATAATTTCATTACCTGCTATAAGAAGTTCCTGAAAAAAATATTAAAAATCTTAGACACCATTTCTTACTGAAACAAAAAATGTTTAAAAGGTGTGAGGATACATGATCTTCTCTTTTTCTCATTTAGTAACGGAAAGAAGTTGGGGCTTAATTATCTTTATATTTTTCAAAGCCAAACTGTATTTAGATCAATAAATTTTTGGGCCAATCTGATATTGATAGTGATCAAAATATTGATCATGTCGCACATTTGAGTTTCATTCTACATTATTAGAAGCGAAATGTTGGGAAAACGCGGACTAACACAAAAATATATATGGTCAAATGATAGAAATAAAATGAAAAAATAATGACACCAAGAATTTTACGTAGAAACCCTTCTAAATAAGGGAAAAACCATGGGCCAAGAGGAGCAACTGATATCACTATAGTAAGGAATTTTACACCGTGTAGTCACAAATACAATACTCAAAGTGACTACTACACACTCAAAAGGAATAACACTCTTTTGATTCTCCACTTTACTAAAAATATCGCTCACACTCTATTTTTCTTCACAGACTATTTTCTTATATAGTCTATGGAAACCTCACAACTCTCTATATTTTTCTTTCTCTGTGAATTGGTGTGTCTTGCAAATGAGCTAATGAGCTCCTTTTATAGAAGAAATTTGCAACTGCAAATTTCAACACCATCCACAATATGTCAAATTTGTGCCACCGAAAGTTTTTAATTGTTGTGTTTCTCAACATTTGCTGCTACTACAAATTTGTCAACTTTGCCAACCATTGACAATTGCATGCAGCAATTGTTGAAGTCAATAATGGGGCTGGACCCCACAAATCTCCCTATCCAGTCCCATTCACTGGAATGAGGTATCTTCATATTCTTTAGAGAGAGCTCATACCCACAAGTTATTTGCATAACTCGAACTTGTCTTTCGGTATCACCTTAGTCAACATATCAGCAGGATTTTCACTTGTGTGAATCTTTTTAATGTGAAGTGATTCACTCTCCAGTTGCTCACGAATCCAATGATATCTAACGTCGATGTGTTTTGTCCTTGCATGGTACATGGAGTTCTTGCTCAAGTCTATTGCACTCTGGCTGTCACAATAGACAATATATTCCATCTGATGCAAACCAAGCTCTTGAAGAAATCGCTTTAGCCATATCATCTTCTTACCGGCTTCAGTAGCTGCAATATACTTAGCTTCAGTTGTAGATAGTGCAACACACTTCTGCAACTTAGACTGCCATGATATAGCTCCCCCTAAAAAGGAAACAAATATCCAGTAGTGGATTTTCTATGATCAAGGTCACCTGCCATATCATCATCTGTATAGCCCTTCAAGATTGGATCTGATGCTCCAAAACACAAGCATTCATCTGAGCTTCCTCTAAGATACCTGAGTATCCACTTCACAGCTTCCCAATGCTCTTTTCTCGGAATGTCGAGAAATCTGCTGACAACACCAATTGCATGAGCAATATCAGGTCTAGTGCATACCATTGCATACATTAGACTTCCGACGATGGAGGAATATTGAAATTTGGCCATTCTTTCTTTTTCCTCCCTAGTTGTAGGACACATCTTCTTACTCAACTTCATATGACTAGCAAGAGGTGTTCTAATAGACTTAGCATTCTTCATATTGAAGCGCTCTAGTACACGTTCAATGTACTTCATCTGTGACAAATAAATCTTCCTTTCATCTCTGAGACGAGTAATTCTCATGCCCAAAATTTGTTTGGCATGACCCAAGTCTTTCATAGAAAAAGACTTACACAACTCTTTCATAGAAAAAGACTTACACAACTCTTTCTTCAACTCGTCAATCTTGGAAGTATTACTGCCCACAATTAACATATCATCCACATACAACAAAAGGATGATAAAATCATCGTCAGAATTTTTTTGTACAAGTACACAATGATCTGATAAAGTCTTCTTATAGCCTTGCTACCCCATAACAGATTCAAACTTCTTGTACCACTGTCTAGGAGCTTGCTTTAGGCCATAGACACTCTTTCTGATTTTGCACACAAAATTTTCTTTACCATCTACTTTGAAGCCCTCAGGTTGTTCCATATAAATGTCTTCTTCTAGGTCACCGTGAAGGAAAGTCGTCTTCACATCCATATGCTCAATCTCTAAATTAAGACCAGCAGCCAAACCTAGAACTTTATGAATCGAGGACATTTTCACAACAGGAGAAAATATTTTGTCAAATTCAATTCCCTTCCTTTGAAAAAATCCCTTAACAACCAATCTAGCTTTGTACCTAGGCTTCAAGTTGTGTTCTTCAACTTTAACTTTGAACACCCACTTGTTCTTCAAAGCTCTCATGCATTTGGGCAATTTTACTAACTCATGAGTGTGGTTCTCATGCAAAGACTTCATCTCATCTTGCATGGCTTCAATCCATTGATCCTTGTGCTCATCTTCCATGGCCTCCTCATAACATTCAGGCTCTCCCTCGTCAGTGAGTAACACATACTTATTGGGTGAATAATGAGAGGAAGGAACCCGCTGTCTTGTGGACCTCCTAAGCGGGATATTTGATTCGTCCACAACTTCATGAGCAAGAGGATCATCAATAACAACATCACTGTTATTACCAACATCAATGTGTTGATTCGATACATGATTCTGGGCGTCACCATGATTATCAAGCCCAACAACATCATGCACACTTGTGTGAGGAACTTCATCTAGATGAACTATGCCATCAAAACTTGAAGATTCTAGCTTCTCTGCTTTGTCAATATCTTCAATTGTTTGATTCTCCATAAAAATAATATCACGGCTTCTCACAAGTTTCTTTTCAATTGGATCTTATAGCCTGTAACCAATTCATCACAGCCATATCCAATGAAGATGCATTGCCTTGTCTTGGCATCTAACTTTGACCTCTCATCTTTCAACACATGTACAATAACTTTGCAACCAAATACTCTCAAATGGTCATATGAAACATCTTTTCCATACCAAACTCTATTTGGTACATCACTTTGCAAAGCAACATTAGGAGATAGACTAATAACATGTGCATCGGTCAATAAAGCCTCACCCTAAAATGAGTTTGACAACTTTGCTTCAGAAAAAAACATCTAACTCTTTCCATCAAGGTCTTGTTCATCCTCTCAGCCAAACCATTATGCTAAGGAGTCTTAGGAGGAGTCTTCTGGTGTTTAATGCCTTGATGCTTGCAGTATTCGTCAAATGGTCCACAATATTCACCACTATTATCAGTACGAATACATTTCAGTTTCTTTCCAGTTTCTCTTTCAACTGAAGCCTGAAACTGCTTGAAGACACCTAACACTTGGTCTTTAGTCTTTAAGACATAGACCCTAAGTTTTCTCGAGCAGTTGTCAATAAAAGTTACAAAGTAGAGTGCACCACCCAATGTCCTTATCTTCATTGGACCACATAAATCAGAGTGTACCAACTCAAGCAACTCTGTATTTCTCGAAGGAGGGTAGGACTTAAAGGAAACTCTATTTTGTTTACCAGCCAAGCAGTGCTCACACTTTTCTAATTTAGCACTTTTGAAATTTGACAATAATTTCTTCTTGGCTAGAACATTAAGTCCTTTCTTGCTGATGGGGCTAAGCCTCTTCTGCCTTAACGTTAAAGATTTATCGCTCTGAAGCGCATTCACCATATCAACACAAGTAGAGGTCGTAGTCCAATATAGGCCACGACGTTTGTTACCACAAGCCACAACCAACAAACCCTTAATGAGTTTCCATTTCCCATCACTGTTGGTACTAACATATCCTTCATCATACAAAACACCAACAGAAATCAGGTGAAGAAAACATCAGGAGCATGTTTCACATTGTTCAAAACTAGTTTAGTTCTAACACTAGTTTCCAAACAAATTGTATCAATACCAACCACCCTAGAAATAGTCTCATTACCCATACTCAAGGTTCCAAAATCACCAGGAGTATAAGAAGAGAAAAAATACTTCTTTGATGTCATATGAGATACGACACCAGTGTCCACAACCCAGCTTGACTCATCACAAGCAATATTTATCATATCTGCATCAAGGACGGTAACTAGATCTTCGGTGGTTACGGTGGCTAGGCAATTTTCATTGCCATCTTCTTTAGTTTCCTCTTTGTTTTTTTGTTCTCCCTCTTCAACTTCCTGCAGAACTTCTTTGTGTGACCTTTCATGCCACAATGATAGCACTCAATATCCTTAAGTCTGCCTCTGGACTTGCTCCTATTTTGTTCTCTATTTTGAGAACCACGAGTTTTATTTCTTCCCCTGGAGCCAGTTATCACGACATCCGACGAAGAAGAACCTTGAGTTTTTCTTCTCATCTCTTTGTTCAAGACACTACTATTGGTAGGATCCATAGATATCACACCATCCGGAGCAGAATTTGACAATGAAGTTCTAAATGTTTCCCAAGAGTCTGGTAGGGAACCAAGTAGAAGCAAGTCTTGAATTTCGTCATCAAATTTGATGCCCATAGCAGATAATTGGTTCATGATCCCCTGAAAATTATTCAGATGGTCTGTCATCGGAGAACTATCATGATACTTTAAACTCAACATATGCTTTATTAAGAATATTTTGTTGTTGCCAGTTTTCCGAGCATACAAACTTTCAAGATGCTCACATAGAATTCGGGCATGCGTCTCTCCAAAAATATGGTTCAACACATTATCGTCAACCCATTGCCTAATGATCCACAGACCTGTCTGTGCAACAGATTCCACTCTTCATCTGTTTTATTATCAAGCTTTACCGTGGTAAAGACTGGTTTGTAAAAATTCTTGACATAAAACAAATCTTCCATTTTCCCCTTCCAAATGGAATAATTAACACCATTCAAAGTAACCATTCTACTTGTGTTGGCTTACATTATTTTCAAAAAAAAAAAGTTATTGCAAACCAAAGTAAATCTTTTCTGATGTGGAAGTTCAGACTGTGCTGCAACCACAGAGCATACTAAGATAAAACCTTGGCTCTGATACCAGTTTGTTGGGAAAATGTGGACTAACATAAAAATATATATGGTCAAATGATAGAAATAAAATAGGAAAATAATGACACCAAGAATTTTACATGAAAATCCTTCTAAATAAGGGAAAAACCACGGGCCAAGAGGAGCAACTGATATCACTATAGTAAAGAATTTTACATTGTGTAGTCACGAATACAATACTCAAAGTGACTACTACACACTCAGAAGGAATAACACTCTTTTGATTTTTCACCTTACTAAAAATATCGCTCACACTCTATTTTTCTTCACCGGCTATTTTCTTGTTTAGTCTATGGAAACTTCACAACTCTCTATATTTTTCCGTCTCTGTGAATTGGTGTGTCTTGCAAATGAGCTCCTTTTATAGAAGAAATTTGCAACTGCAAATTTCAACACCATCCTCAAAGTTGTGCCACCAAAAGTTTTTAATTGTTGTGTTTCTCAACATTTGCCACCACTGCAAATTTGCCAACTTTGCCAACCATTGACAATTGCATGCAACAATTGTTGAAGTAAATAATGGGGCTGGACCCCACACGAAAGTCTCCAACAAACGTCGCTTGTAACATATTCAATTGAGAAGAAACATATTTCAACTAATAATATTTTTAATATCAAATTACATGAAAAATAAATGAAAAAAACTGTTACATTAAAAGATTTTGTATAATGCTAAACTAAATTATAGAAAAAGTTTACGATTGTATTTTTGCTGTATCTAAGAATAATAATTACGAAGGGATGACTTGATTTTTGTGGGATCCGTTAGTTTTCTGATAAGTTCAAGTAGAAGGATGAAAATTGTTCACTTTTAAATATTTGAAGGATGTTTTCTGCTAAGAATGATACTTTAAGGATGTAGTTTAAGTTTGGGGTATAGTTAAAGGATAATTTTGGCCAAAAATTTAGATTTTTACCCTCTAAAAATAGAGATTGTTTTTACATCATTCAAATATTCCATATTAAAGATTGGTTAGGTCGTTCTTTGTTAAATTGTTGGCACATCTCATTCGAGATTAAGCTCAAATCTGCCTTTATTTTGCTTAAATCTATTCTATGTTAGCTTAATAAAATTTGTTTCTAGAGTTGCGATATGAATACTGTTTGGCATATTCTATATCGTACAAATGTAATCTTGCCTATTTCTTTGTGTGTTTGGACTTATTATGGCCTCGACATTACACTAACCTAGCATAGTGTAATTAGGTGTGATCCTTGCGTTTCACATCCTTCAATGCCTGCTTAGTTCAGTTCTCTCGATGCCATGGCAATGAGCTTCGTCCAGCTCGATCTCTTTTCTTACGAGCACGATCTTCCTTTGGTTCGTTATTACTCTTAAATACTCAGCCCACTCCCTGCTTCATTTTAGTTGAACTTGTCTCCATATTAAACTGAAAGCGTAGTTTAGCTGCTTCGAGTTGTTGTAATCCGTGACATGGTTAATTTATTCATGTTAGCAGTTGTGCTTTGGTTCATGTAATTTCATGTATTTGATGCTGTTGAGATGTATGCGCCCACCAGTGATCTCGGGACCAGGTCCCTCGACAGAATAACAGTGCATAAGTAAAAGTGCGGAAAATAAATAGCACAGAGTAAAATAGGCACAAGAGTTTTACGTGGAAACCTCCTTGCTCAAGGGAGTAAAACCACGACCTATCACACAGGACTTTTCAAACTGTTTTCACTAATCTTCTCAAAGCAACAGTAAAAACCAATTTACAACCACACATAGAGATTAACCTCCTAATATCTAAGCTAAGTAACACAACAATTACTTAAACGAGCATACGCAATGACTGCATTGCCCACTATACTAATCCTAACTGATTAATATAGACTTTTACAGTAAGACACAAAGATACCCCTAACTATGTTCTTACAAAGATTCACACCAATTTTGAAACGTTTCTAACACAAGTGAAACGAATCCTACAAGTTAAGCTCAAATACAAACAATTAAGAATAACAACAGATACGGAAAGCTCTCCTTCAGTTTATTAGGCCCTTGATGTATGTGTTCTTGTGCTTGAGTTATTCCTTGAAGATGGCTCTATCTTTTTAAGCTTGTGTAGTTAGTTTGCCAAATCTTGAGTTTGTGTTTTGGAGAGGAGACTATATAAAATCAACACAAACTCGTTGAGATAGCTCATTAGCTGAGAGCCTGTTGTTTAGAAAAGTTGTGCACCTACCATATCAGAGGTGGCAGCTTTTCTAACAGCTGTATTGTCACCTTTTCATGTAAGCAATCTTGCAGGGACCAGGTCCCTTGCAATATTCCTTATGAGTTCTTGAAAGGCTTGCTAGCTGACTTCCTCCTTCAAATGAATGAATTTAATATGGTGTTTTTAATGTTGAAAATATCAATCATAAAGAGTTATTACCCATTGGACAAACACCCTCGTCCATTCTGATTGGTTTAGTACGCTGGCGCCTCACCAACCACTGACAGGACAGCTTTATAGTTGTACCTCATTATGCATCTGATGGAGAGAACTCTGCCTAGGACCAGGTCCCTGCATTTGTGAGCCACTTAAATAGACAATCACATCCGCTCTTCCTATTGGTGCAGTACACTGCACTTTTCACCTACCACCTGACGTGATAGCTTTACAGTTGTACCCCATTTGAATCTGGACGAGAGCACTCTAAGGACCAGGTCCCTGCATTTGTGAGGATCATCAAAACACCAAGAATATAACATTTTCCCCATTTTTGATGATGACACACAAATATTCCTCACACCGAGGTTATTCATTCATTTCACTATCAGCAGTCCCAATAACAAAGATCTGGTTCCTTGTTAGATCCCTAAGTTTGTTAAATCATCAAAACTTAATATCAGTTTCGAACTAACATTTTCCCCCTTTTTGATGATAACAGACTTATTCACCAGTTTCCCCTATCAACAAGAACTCTTCGGGTAACTAGAGTTTCATCATCCTTGAAGTTTGTCAAATCATCAAAACATCAAAATATCATTTCCCCCCTTTTTGATGATGACAAACTTGTTCAACTTCTTCCCTGTATCGGCATGACCATGTCTTCTTCAAGTAGCTAGCATTGATTCCCCCTATCGGCATGGTCATGTCCTATTCAAGTAGCTCTTCAAGTAGCTAAATCATTGATCTCATACTTAGCAATTTTCCCCCTTTTGACATCATAAAAAAAGGTTAAAGCAGTAAACCAAGTTGACAGAAATGCAGTTCAAGCAAATTCATGGCCACTTGGGCAACACCGAGCATGAGTAAATATGCATAAAGTAATGAGACAAGTCAGTAGAAACAAGACATTTGTCATTCATAAATAAAAGATTAGCAATCAAAGCATTGCACATATTATTACGAATGAGAACTAAAACAATGCCCACTGAATTTTGGTAGAAAACGCAGACTGACACCGGAGTTTAGAAAGAGAGGGGATAACGTAGAAGCAAGAGATTTGAAGACTAGAATTAGTGGATCATATCCCTTAGCATGATTTTTCAGAATCTTCTTTTAAGTTCAGCATGCTTTGCTGCCCAGGCTTTATGTTGAATTTTTTTTTAGCTGGTCCCTCTGATAGTGCTGTTTCAGAAGCTGAGCCTTTAGGGAAACCATTTTAGTATCCCTGTTAGCAAGAGCAACTGTCATAACTTCCAACATTGCATGAGTTTCTCATAATAGAAAGATTGGTAAGATCAAACTTACTCAAGGCCTCCGAGATGAATAGATCAATAATTGAGGAACCAAAAAGAAAATTTCATTTCATTTTTTTTTTCAATTTTTTTAAAATCAAACACCCTTATAATTAGAATACTTTGAGTTCTCAAAATATCAACTTCTCCCTTTTTGAACATCATCTTTTCCACTTCTTCATTTTGCTTGGTGGACCTGGTCCCTCTTCACACTTAAAAACATCTTTATCAGAAAATTCTCCAATAAGAACAAAAGGGTTTAACCATTTGAAGTGTTTTTGAGAGAGGAGAAAAGAGGGTTTTAAAAATTTCTGATTTTGGAAGGGGATTTAAAAGGAAATATGGAGTATAAAGGAAATGAAATGGTGTATTATGTGGAAGAAAGTGTCATTTTGGTCTTCAAAATATGGGACAACGGTCAGATACCTGAATGACAGACATGTGGCAATTGCAACGGTTCACATGCATAATGCAAACTACAATGTTAAAAGTGCTAACCTTCGAGAACGGATCAGGTCCCTCTCTTAGTTTGAATGTGATTGCCTAGATCTGTCCTGACCTCCCTTTTGCTTCAGCCCTTTTGCCATGTGTGTATACCTACAAAAGGTATAAGACTGAACTTGCTAAAACATACATAATTGAAAAACAAGGATACCTGCTCCCTTTGCATAGTCATGAGAGAGTTGATTGCTTCAGGCAGGATCCATTCATGAAGGTTTCAGCATTCCCAATATCAGTTTGATTATCTCAGCCAGGTCTTCTAAGAGCTTCAAGATGCTGCTTGATCCACAAGAGTTGAGCACATCAAGCTGCACTTGCCACAATCTCTACCTCAGTTGTTGAAAGAGCAACTGAATCTTTCCTTTTAGTTCCCCATGAGTGAGAGATCAGTCTATAACGTAACACTCCTGAGGTACTCTTTCTATCAACTCGATACCCAACATAATCATCATCACATGTTCCTCCAAATAAAAAAGTATCCTGATGGACAGAATAGAACCAGGTCCTTGTTTTCTTCCAGTGTCATCGGATTCTCTTACCAGCCCTCAAACATGATTCCTTTGTACAAGAATGGGGTCTCTGAACCAGGTTCATCAATATCCAACTTCAAGTTAGTTCCCATGAGAGTATGAATTGTCTAGGCACCCATAACATGAAACCTTTTCAGCAGCTTCTCTGAACTGGTACCAGGTCCCTGTCTTTGATCAGACATCAGTTGCCCTGAACGCTGTGCTATCTTCTTCCATGTAGCTAAGTTCCTATGAGAGTATACAACTGATCCTTGCTTAGGGCTTTAGTGAAGATGTCAGCCACTTGATCTTTCATGTTGCAGAACTTCATTATGACATTACCCCTCTTTAACATTATCTTGACTTCAAGTATGTTAAGCCATTTGAGCAGCTTCTTAATGTACTTTTCTTGACACCCGAGGGTACCTTTAGAGGTTTGCTTGATCTATAGCTCCAAGAAGAAATTTAATTCTTCCATTATGGTTACTTAAAAACTCACCATTCATGAGTGCAGCAAACTCTTCACACAACACCTCAAAGGTTTCTTCAAAGATGACATCATCAATATGTACTTGAGTAATCAACAATTCATTTCCTTGTGATTTCAAAAAGGGGTTTTGTCAATTTTACCTCTTTTGAAACCATTGTTGGAAGAGGAATTTTGATAACCTATCATCTTGTTGGAGAACCAAGTTTCATACTTTGCTTCTTTCAAACTGAGCTTGATCAGCTTCTTCATTCTCACTATCAGAATTCACATTATCAGTTTGAAATGCACCATCTTTGTTCAGCACTGTCTAACGGACTGGGTCCCTCATCAGGTTCATCATCTGCATCAGCTTTCTTGAGATTGCTGGATTCATGACGAGGATGTTCTTCAACAAGCTCACTATTTAGACCGTCTCTCTAAATCTGAAGCAAACCTTCCATCTCAAAATCATCTTTCTTTTGCAACTTCTCAACTCTTCCAGACTCATCAAAAATCACATGACCACCATTTTTATACAGCCAATAAGCCTTGCTGGAGGAAGAGTATACTACAACTATTCATTCATCAATATTGAGATCAAACTTCTCAATATCATCCTTTTGGTCACAGAACATGTAGTATTCACCACTTCAGCCGAAAGTTCTTTGGAAGATTAAAAGCTTGCTTATTCCACCTGAAGGATGGTCTGATCTGCTTCTCTTTAATACCAGCGTCACAACCTTTGTCATTTGCAAATTTTATTTTGTGCAGACTATGGACTAGGTCCCGTGACACAAGTTTGTGATGTAGAGAAACATTCACTAGAGCACGTCTCTCATGTCATACCTCAACATTCTTACTTTGAGTACTAAGGCAAGTGAGACTGTCACAACAAGCAGTAATCAGATCAGCAATATACATGTTCTTGCATCTCTTTTCTATTAAGATCATCGCCCGAGAAAGAAAGTTTGTGACCACACGTTCTTTCTGATAAGAACTTAACTTTATTTAATTCATCACAAATCTATGAAACACTTAAAAGATTGTACTTCAACCATTGACATAGTACACATCCTCAATAGTGTGTTCCGTAGATTTCCAAAACATGTCTGCCCCAAAACAATATACCCTTTCTTACCATCGCCAATTGAGACACCTCCACCTTGAAGTGCCTTGTGAGAGAGGAAGTTTTGTAATTTTCACAATCATGTGCTTTGAGCATCCACTTATTCATAAACCACAGTGACTCATGCTACCTCCTCTCACTTGCATAGCAAATCACTTGTTAGCCTTGGGAACCCATTTGAGACGGAGTTCCCAGTAAGCAGATAACAGAGTGATAAGAAAATCTTTTGTCCAGTAAGGCAGGCTGCTTTCTTCAACTTGGGACCATAAGAAGGACCAGGTCCCTTCTTCAGTCTATTCCTCTGTTTGGAAAAGTTTGACGAACTTCCTTCATATTTTTTCAAGACAGGACAATCTCTCTTAAGATGTCCATCTCGACCACAATGCACACACAACAAATTATCAACATCAGAAATAGATTTGCTATGAGGATTGTATGAGGAATCTATCTTTTCACAGCCCAACCCTCTTCTACTGTTGTTGCCTTGACCAATCAGATTTGTAAGTATCTTAGAGGAATTGGTCCATTTGGGGGATTTTTCAAGTTCCTCTTCTACATGCACCAAGTCCCTCTCTAGCTCAAGATTTCTTTCTAAAGATAATTTCATCTTCATTTCAGCAGTGTGTAGCTTACTTTCAAGCTCCAGCTGCAAGCTGCTTGCGTCGTTCTTTCCTTTAAAAACTGTATTAGTTACCCCTTTCATATTTTACTTCAGTTCTAGATTTTCTGCTTCTAGAACAACCATTTGATTTTCAATATCAGATATTTGGGCAACTAAAGCAATTTTTCCATCTTGAGAGATATCTAGACTATTGTTCACGATATCATTCTCAATTGTTAGCTCACTTATCAAATAAAGTAGTACAACAACTAGCTTTCTCAATTTACTGGTAGAAAAGGTATTCAATTTTTGCTTGAAGTATGATAGAGTTACCTTTTCATCAGCATCTTATTCATCTGATTTTGCCCTGAGAACATCATTAGAGTGCTCAGAATCATTTGAATCACTTAAGGAATTTTCCCATGCAGCCATATCCTTCTTCACTACCTGGAAAAAGGCTTCTCTTCGACTTAGCTTGTCACGGACCTGGTGTCGCACCCTATTTCGAACCGGCCGAAACAGTTTACAACATAATATGGCTGACACTCTGAATTTTAGAAAAGTTGTTTTGTTTTGTTTTAGAGTCGCCACCTAAATTTTAAGGAAAATATTAGGAAAACCATTTTTTATATGTAAATGTAGACTCTGTTTTGACTTGTGAAACCAGTGAGATTCTAAGTAAGGGTTTTGGTTACTTGAGGGGAAGGTGTTAAGCATCCCTCATAGCCTATCCGAAGATAGTCCTTAAACTCAATTTAGAAAAATATGATTAGGAAAACTTGTTTATTTATTTGCTTTCAATGATTAAACGATAAGTTATTAGTTAGTTTAAGAAAAGGGTACAATACAAGGTACAACATATATATGTCTTATAAAATATATTTAATAGTAGTATTGTGAAACAAATGTACTTAAATATACAATATATTCATATGTAAAAAATATATACAGATAGGTGTATCATAATAAAATTATCCTAAAAAATATATAGATGTTGAATTTGCGAAAATTTGTCGTCTTATTAAGACGTAAAAATAAGATAGTAGTTGAGTGTAAATATGTAGTAATATGTGATGTGTAATTTGAATGAACATATATAGAACGGAGTTTTCTAAAATAAAATAAAATAAATGATACTAGATGTTAAAATATTAAAATATTATATAAAGGTTTGTGATCTTAAGTATGGTATGTACACATAGGTTGTTTAAAACATATGAATATTCATTATTTATTTACATGTTGGGAAAAATTGACAATAGATTATATGTAGTAAAATAATATGTATGTGAAAGTGTAGGGATTTATAAATTATAAAAATAAATAAGTAACTTCGTACAAGAGATAGTAGATATGAGAAAAATAATATAAAGGGTAACAAAATACTAAGTCATGTATAGAGAAAACTAACTATAAAATATAGAATTTATACCTCTTATGTGCATGCATATATATGTATGTACCTTGTATTTGAACCTGTTGGCATATCTAAAATTTTGAAATGGCATGTTAAAAGATAAAAATGTTTTTTAGCAATGTTTGATCCAAAAAAAAAAAAAAGTAAGAATAGTCAATATACTTTATAAAGAGGTGATGTAAAGAGTGTAAAAAATAAAATTTGAAATAACGTGTTACAAGATTAAAGTATTTTTAGCAATGCTTGATTCAAAAAATAAGAATAGTCAATATATATTTTATAAGGGGTGATGTAAAGAGTATAAAATAGGCCTAACTATTAGGACTCATTCTATAGTCACATTTGTTTTGTTATATATATATAAGCCTACTTTCCTACTTATTTCTTTTAAACAAAAATATAATTTCACAAATTAATTATTTTAAAGTTAATTAGTTTTAGCCTTTATGTACCTCTAAACTTGTTTGGGGGGTCCCAATTCATGAATTTTATTTTTTTCTACTTAGATACCTAAATGAAAATTATTTCACCCTTTTAAAATTTCAATAGAGAGTTTTAGACGATAAGTTTTCCTATTCCTTAAGTGCCTAAGTCGAATATACTTCTTTTCCCCAATTTTGAGACACTAGTATTATTTTAACCTTTGAAACTTTGTTTGGAAAATTCTTAAACTATAAGCCCCTTCTCTTCGACTAAAAAATGTAAAAAGAGTATTATAGGTAAATATGCTAACCCATTTCTTTAAAAAAAAATTTAAAAAAAATTGCGTCATTTGTTCTAAAAATGTTTCAACTAAATTCAAGCAAACAAATATTGTCTCACATGAATAATCTTAAAAAAAGGACAAGCAATATATCAAAAACTTATGAATAAAGGTTAGCCAACATATCAAAAACAATATAAGTAGGACGACGAAACTTAAGAGTAAAAGTTAGCCAACATATAAAAAAAACATAAGGGCAACAAAAGGAAGGGTGAGGAACATTAGACTCCTATTTACGAGACTCCAAGCATCGCGATGATCCTAATTGTTGTCGGCCTAACATCTTAGGCCAATAACGAGTTCCAAAGTAGAAACTCCAACTCTCCGGTTGTACATGAAATGTAAGAAGAAGAAAAGAAATAAAGATTAGTAATTGGTGAAATAATGTAAGTATACACTAAAAGAAGAATACCAAAATGGTATACTTAAATCATAAAATAACGATAGCATTCCGGATGTACCTAACTTAAGGAGTGGATAAAATCTTATGCAAAAGATACCGTAAATAAAACAAAGAATGAACTAATATAAATAGAAAAGTCACATAAGGAATAAGATAAATAATTATGATCAAATCTTATGCTGCAACATCTCATTGTAACAAAGAAAATGCAGGAAGATAATTTTTTTAAAACTTTCAAGATTTGCTGCTACTAAATCAAAATGGTCAATTTTGAGGATAAAGTGTATGTCATTTTTACGCATGAGGACATAATTCTTATTGATCTGAAAAATGAATAAAAATATAAACAGCCTGGAGCAGTTCACAAAATACCGATCTAAATTACAACAAATCGAACCTCAAAATAACTCATAATCATTGGACATAATGCAACCCGTAACTCAAACACGAGTGGGATTTCAGACCATAGTTTGTGTCAAACAAGACAAGAAACCATCTAAGAATAAACCAAAAAAAAAAAAGACTAGCATCCTATACAATCAAAAACCTCAAATGAGATATACTAGTGATTGCAAACAACTAAAAGAAGCCATATTCAATTATGCCTAAAGAAGAAGATCTCCTTATTACAAAGTATAGAATTTGTAAAAAGAAAATGACATCTAGAAACAGAACAATACTGGCAATTACCAGTAAGCAAAGTTCACACAAAATATCCCAACTATGAGCAACATACTGGAATCGAAAAGAAAAAAATAATAAAAGAATTACTGACCTTGTGTTTGGCAGCAAACAAGAGTTTTTACGTCAAAAGATTCCAACTTCAAACTTACTCTCGATGCTCGAATTCAGAAAAAAAAAAAAAAAACAGAGAGATGAAAGAAGATCGAAGAATTATGAAACCTAATGTTTGAAATGCACCTTTTTCCCTTTTTCTGTCGATCTTAGATCTTCCAATTTTCCAGATGTCGTTCGGTCGTTCTTTTGATATTTGATGCTGTTCTTATTCTATTTTCTGGATTTTTGAGATTCCCCCCCCCCCTGTAATGACCCTCTTGGTCATTTTTGTGTCTTGACTTCTGTGTGTCGTTTAGAGCGTTCCTATAGCGACCCCAAGTCATTTACGACTTGCTGGGACTGACAGTTCGGTCACCTGGTCGTTCGTTTGATCTTGGTGTGAGTTTTTGTGTTTTGGAGCTTAGGAACCTTAAATGATCATTTTCGATCAAAAGTTCAAGAAGATGACATCGGAATCCAATTCTGACGATTTCATCAGCTTCGGAAAGGTCATTTTAGGCTA